>NW_019091883.1:21312-31493 GCF_001949145.1 Acanthaster planci | reverse complement strand
GAGTAATGGGAAGCATATCGCAAATCCAAGACTGTCCCTGAAATTGCAAGATTTCAACTAATTGGAGATAAAAATCATTATTCCAAATGATTAATTGTTGCCCAGAACAGGAAGGTATATTATTAGGTTAGGTTGGGACCTCAGCTCGTTGCTGCGCCCTGAGACTTAATGGAGATACCGTGGATTTAAAACAAAAAGACACTCAATAGACTGTACAGCGGTTTAAACATGTTATAAAAGACAATTCTACGGTTTACTTGTGGAATTACATGTAAGGGTTTGTAAGGAGTTGAAGGCCAAAAGGACTAACATTAAGAAAAGTTTTCTAGTACAACTCTGTTGAACCTTAAAATACAACACAATTTGATAAATTAACTTAAGCCAGTTTTTCTGTTAAAAATATTGGGGACTAATCGATAATAATAGCGTGCGTGTAGCATTTTTGGGTTCCACTCAAACTTCCCTCTTAAAATTGCCAGTTTGGGGAAACTCAGGCGGACTGATTAAATCTCCGAATTACATGTAATTGAATTTGTATGCTCGTCTACGTACTGTCTGACTTTGTTATTATATCTGGGCTCTGTTTTGTCATTTCCTCTCAGACGATTGCAAACCTATGGTGGGCAGGTTTTTGTGGTCCCTCGATGCTTGCATAAATACAAACACTGAGTCAAACTGCTTGCTTGCTACATTGACCTAAGATACAAATCAGAAACTTTGGAGGGCCTGACTTTTTAATCCTAGCAGATAATTCCTCAAAGGCAACTGGAAAGAGACAAGAAGCAAGCAACCGGTACGACCCACAGAACCAAAGGCATCACAATTCGTAGATCTTCTAATGTCTTATATGTTATCTCTCGTAGGGTGTGCAATGTTCAGTATGTTGGAGAGGCCAAGAACACTCTCATGACGCTATGGCTATAGATCCACAGTCCGCATCAAGCTAATAGATACGTTTTTCAGCCATTACTTCAACCTTTCTATGGACATTCCATTTCTGATATGATCATACAGAGCATAGAATCACCAGCATACCGCAAGGATGCCATTTGCTTCAGCAGGGAAAGGCTGTGGATCAAACGCCTCCAGACCATGCAACCTCACGGGCCTGAACATCGAAGAAGGGAACAGCTAGTTAACAATCCTTTCCCTCTTTAGTGTTTTTGCAGATAATGCACCCCTTTTAGGGTCCAGCGCTTTCCATTGTATTCGTTCTTTGATCATGTCCTATCTTGCATGAAGTCCTTGCCCCTTTATCCAGCCACGACCTTCCTCACCCCTTCCTTTTGTCATTCGACGTCATATTCATGCCTGTTTGATTCCTTGCTCCTTGTCTCTGTCCAAGTGGTGATTTTGACTTGGAGAAAGATTCTGCTGGGATAGAAATGTGATGCCCTTTAAATTTTTAGTCATGATTTAAATTCCAAAGGGTAAAAAATCACTCCATTCGAGTGAAAATTCATTCCCTCAGATTAAATAAAAGGACAGGATAAATTTGAGTGAAATTTCTTCCCTCCAATAGATCGATATTTTACTCCAGATTCCTCTGGAAAGGGTTCATTTTCAAGTCAGTTTTGTTTAAATTCAGAACTATTTTCTTTCTAAAATGTGTGGTCCCCACCTGCCGGTCCCTTAAACACACACAGGCACAACCAAAGATTACTTAAAGGGTTGAAATAGTTTTTCATGAACTAAAATCACAAAAACGTATTCATACACTGCCCGCCGCCAGCCTTTTAATTTGAATTAGGAGCAGGACGCTCTAATTAAAAAAAATGAAACTTACCGATGTCTAAATACCTTCATACAGTGTGGGGTTTAGGGATGGGGTAGGGATTGGTCGGTTTGCTGGAATAGATGATGAGGGTTTAGATTATTTTCAGGCCGAATGGAATTATCACTCAGTGGTACAAGTACACATTGTTGAAGTCAGTGATTGGTAAATATATTCATCAATGCAATCCAGCAAGAGCAATTACGCGTCGGTTCGTTAACAGTAAACTGAGGAACTGTAAGAATCTTTGACAACTGCAAAATGATAACAATGTCTCAATGTCAATTAAGGTTAGTTCGTGGTCACAGCCTCGCTGTTGTTTCGATGCAGATACAGATGACGCAAAAACAAGGAGCGAGAACTAATTAACTTCATGGCCTTTACATACACGATAAAGTTAGCGGGAATATTCAAGTTAGTTCAAATTGCAATTAGCTTTAATGCTGATAATTCCCTGTCCTCGTTTATGTTTTCGTGATATGAGAAATGGAAAAGTGTGTTATTCCACCATCTGAGCCTGACATACCAAAGATTGGAGCTTCACAGAACTGCTTATGCCTGAAACCACTCTATACTGGTATACATATACATTAGCACAAGCAACTGAGACAATTTGTTGTCAAAAACATAAGCTATCGCGCTGAAATTCTTTCCGAATGAAAATGATGTCTTGAAACTCTACGTGAATTTTTTTTCGTAGAGGAGACACAAATTTCATTCCTAATCAAATCGAGCTTTCAGCAGGACTGCAGGAGTGGGTAAACAGTAGTTGTAGATATTTACAAGGAATTTCCACCCACAAGTTTACAATTACTGCAAGTCATGTTGTTTTCTGCAGATTTGTTTTTCGTATGTTTGCTCTGCTTTTCTACCTGATGTTATTAACATTTCACAATGTCATCTTCTCCTAGTTTCTGTTCCTTACAGAGGCTTATTAAAGAGTCAATGCAATGCTTTGTTCTTAGACAAACTTTAACAGCTTTTCACTCCTTGGGAAATTCGTTATGTATACTTTTTACATGTGTTTGGAAGACGGGACAATAAATATATCCATTAACATAAAAGTACTAAGGCGTCAAACAATAAAAACAAAATGAAAATAGCATAATTAATTGCAACTGAGGTACATGTTCAAAGGTGTAGTAAAAACATTTTATTGTAAAGATCCTGTAGCAGCCGATTGAAGATATCATTGTGAACGTGTGGTTGTATGTATGCTTATCCAGTTTGTATATGATGTGTTCTTGTTGGTACATGCAGGTGACTCTCTCACGACCAAGCACAATAACCAAGACTTCTCAACCTATGACCGAGACAACGACAACGATGCTGGCAACAACTGCGCTGAGAAGCACCACGGAGGCTGGTGGTTCAATAAGTGTCAACCTACCACTGGTTTTAATTTTAATCCAGACGTGACAAGTAACCTCAATGGCGAATATTCCACAGTTATGGGTGGGTCTGACAATCCTGCTAATCTAAGATGGAAGGCCGTACCCAATGGTGAAACAATATTCACAAGTGAAATAAAATTGCGAAAAGGGTAAATGCCTGTTCGATTTCATTTATTCTGTGCAAAAGAATACTCTCGATATTGCAACAATTATTACAGGGACTTGGCTACGCATTGAAATCTTCTTGGAATGGGAGTAGTAAGAGTTACCACATCTTATAAAGCAACGCGCTCCCCAATCAATCACTGAAGAACAAGGCAAATGGACTCGGCAGTTTGTGGAGTGACTAAGATTGCCAGTGGTAGCCAGTTACCCTGATCCATCAAGAAACAATATGGGGATGACAACATTACCTTTTCACTTAATGAACCTATTTGTGTGCACTTAAAAAAGTGGGAGAGACGGAAATGTAGAGTTTTGAGGAAATTAGAGCGAATGAAAACGCATTCGACGTTCACGCTTTGACGACCCTATTATTTTATACTTTAATTTATACAGATTTGTAACTTTAAATACAAGAAATACAAAATAGGAATTTTGCTCAACGATATCACTTTTCTGTAAATACACACAAATAGATTAGCAGGTGTACAATTACCTGGCACGCAGTAACCTATTACGTCACTGGGCGGAACAGGAAGAAATAGGGGTGTCTATGATACTCCAAATCAATTCAGATCGAGTTGTGTAAAGTGTAGTGTAAAAAAATCCAGACATAAAGCTTATAAAAGATGAAACATTAGTGAGAAGAAGAAAAGAAACACTCTATGGAGTAATGTACATTAATTTTGTAGTAAGATGACCAACGCGCGGTGTGATCCGCAATACACTCTGCCACCAAGCGTTGCTTCAGAGTTATTTTTACTTACCACAACACTGGTGAAAAAGTAAATGACGTAATAGCGGGTCAACTGGCAGTACTTATAGGGCCTACTTACAATTAATTAAGGGAATTTAATACCTGAATTGAAGATTTCTTTTTAATTTTACATGACTTGCTTTTGGTAAATCAGAGATTTATCCCTGTAAATGCATTGAAGCACTAAAAGAACACTTCATGCTGCTGTTAAGAAAAGGTTAATCCATAAAATATTCCGCTATCAAAATTTCCTTTGAATTCTAACTGTGAAACTCGTATTCCGTCCCTTCAGGTGCAGGTCATTCATTGCATGTCAAATCACAGGTCAGACTGCTTTATTTTTAGTTTATGGGGTAATTTTGGTTGCAAAAGCTGAAATTTTAACTTTTAGCCTGTCGGACGAATGGTTTCCATGCTATGGACCAGCATTTTGGCCAGAATCGCCGAAATGGGGTTGAACGCCATTTCAAATGACCCTTATATTTCCCTAAATAAAAAGTCAAGTTTGTTAATATTTGTAATGTAATAATGATGTATTAAAGGAATCCACATTTGCCATTAATCCATGTCGATCCATCATAACGGCAGCAGAAAAGGCTGTATTCCTTGTTATCAAGTTGCACTGTTGGTTAAGGTTCTGACATTGCATCATTACTGTCTTAAATTGGCACTGTATCCGGAGTGGTTACTTGGTCATTCAACTTGTACAAATGCAATGCAGATATTGGAGACAGGAACAAACGTACGATACTGCAGTGTCCCTTTCACAGTCTTTGCCCTCACTTTCATCTTAAGGTGTCACATTAAAAAGGTGGATACCGGAGATATTATTCTTGTAGAAATCAGTGACAGCATCCCCCCGTCAGAATGTGGTCATTATAGGCGCTGCAGACTAGCTCTCGTGACCAGTCTCTACATCCGATTCCCCTCCTATCCCATCACAGGCATTCTTGCCGTGTGATGTAAAAGAAGAAATTTCATTCTGTAAGCAACGCAAAATCCTCTTCATGTTGACAGGGGCTTATAAAGTATTCTTCATTCTTGTTTTGTATTGCCCAGCACAACCAAGCGTTAAGTAGTGAATTTTTTTTACAGATGGAAACTCGCCCTTAAGGTGTTCTATGACTACTCTCAAAAACTCTGATTGTAGTGCGATCTGTTCAGTCAGTGATGGCAGATGTTTTACCATTTACTTGTACATTTAATATAAATGTATGTATAAATTTCATTGCAATATCTGCAAACTCTGAGAGGACCTGGAAAACAAAAAAATATGACACCTCAATTTTTAAATATTTTGAGGAAACATATGGGTTATATTTTCATCCAAATTAAACTCAAGGTCGTGTGATACACAAAGTCTAATTCATGGACAAAGTTATTGTAAAAAATCATCCCAAAAATGACAAATTTGGATTCCCTACACAATTTACTTTCCAATAACACACCAACATTCAGAAAATTTGGCTAAGTGATTAGGGAGATATGGTCACAATCGCAAGTTGTGGTCTGTCGCTCAGAAAATATTAGTCCAACAGGGCTAAAACTTGAAAATGAACCAATTTTGAGGGGGTAAAGTTTTCAATTCTAAGGGTTGATTTGACATGGAAATGACCCATATATCTAGTGATCAGATTAGAAATAAAAGAAAGGTACTGGAAATCGGCAATATCAATGTAAATACCTTAGAATTGACACGGTGTACGTGATGGCTTATCAGTCTGCTGATCACAAATGCTGCGCCACCCTTAGAGCGCAACGCCCTCGCATGCGTCTTCCAGATTTCATTAATGTATGAACTGGTGTATTGATTTCTGTGTTGCATATACAAAGTGCTTAAGAAGAAAATCTCCATCCTAGTGTCACTCCCACAGCAGCTNGCTTGAACGGAATTAAACTTAATGAAACATTCCCTATAGGTATACAAAAAAATTCAAAATTGCATTTGCAAGATTTGCACCGTTTATTTTCTTGGAAATCTGCATCCAGATGGCACGACGAATGTCAATTCACACTAATAATGGGGTCCGCCTCAGTGTAAAACCCAGTGAAACTGGCAATTATAACTGACTGGGGGAAACCCAACCGATCCGAGTGCGTGTTCTTCGAACTCCAGGTTGATAGCTTTGGCTTGCATAACAGAGTGGTGATGAAAGGGGAAACGCGTGTCCTATTAAGCAAGAACAGATCATAATTTCTCAATCGGCTCCCTTTGGAGCCAGCACTAATAACAGGCTTCGCCAGGATTTGTAGCAAACTGACAAACCATCGCAGATTCAAGGTCAGTTCTGAGGTATTTTCAACAAATTGACAATTGTTTTTCCCGTTCCTCCCTTTCTTTCCTTCTTTTCTGATTTTGTTCACCCCTCCATTTTCCATAAAGGATGTCACCCCTAAACGATCCGATTTATATGAGTGCACACCCACAACTTTGCCCTGCAAATTTGCTCCCCACATTGAGGTGTAGGCTACCTTCAGACGAAAAGTCAGTATAAAAGTACTGTGCAGTATATTGTGTTATGTTCTGTATTTGTAATTATCTAATGCTTGATCTAAGAAGTTTAAAAGTAAACTAACTCTCCTAAAAGTGTAAAAGAGCTATAAAAAAGTAAAATAAAGTAGAAAATGGTATGAGTCGTTAGAGCTAGAGTACGGCAAACGCAATACACGGAATTAAATGTACAATACTCATAGGTCAACCAAAGGGAGGGGGGAGTGTAGTCAGAACCAGCAAGAGTGCTACATGTATATTTACAAATTAGTGGAAATGTGTTGAGCTCAAAATGCAACGTCTAGAATTGGCGATAGTTGCAATGAGGAGACTCCGATGGGAAGCCACAATTTCCCGAACCGTATGACTAAGCTCATCCATACGAATTAGAAATGAAAATTGGCATGCAATAAATATTGTAGTTCACTTGAGTTTTAATGAAGCAATTATGTGGTTTATGTGTTTTGTCATTTTTGTCATTTTGTCACGGCAGCTGCAGAGGGAACTCCAGTACGCACGGTAAACGACCAGCACTGGACAAGGCTGTGCTCCTCGACCTTGTGTCATTTTTGGACCTATATGTACCAACCAGAGGGCGCTAACATGGCTGGCAATCTAATTCATCACGAGGTCTCAGGTCACTTGACATCTGAATATTAGGGGGCCAAAAAACTCCCTTTACTGCTGTGTTGTTTGAAAAAAATAATACAAGTGTCCGCCAGAGCATCCTTATCATTACAATTATGTAAGTTTGATTCAATCAGACATGCAGTTTTATTGTTACGGTCATTTGAAGTTCATGGATATATATGTGCTAGTAGTACGTGCATTGAGCAGCGATGCGTGAAAAAGTATTCGCGTACATGTTTGGCTGACCCGTCTCGGAGCAATGCACGCTGCCCGAAAATAGTATGTTCGATTTTTGTTACTTTAAAAACTGCTAAAGGCCCAGTACCTGAAACAAAAGTGTATTGCGGAAAAATGTCGAGGGGAGGGGTTCTTTTAGAGTTAAAATTATCCTAGCTTACGGACTACTGAGGGCGTTGTTGCTGTGTTGTCCGTCAAGGACAACATCTTTCGGTTTTTATCCTAGCTTATGAACTACTGAGGGCGTTGTTGCTGTGTTGTCCGTCAAGGAGAACATCTTTCGGTTTTTCTATTTGAACAAGAAAACCAAAACTCTGCGCTTTTATAACGTCCCTGAGCTTTCTTGTTTGCTTATTGCCATGAGTTTCTTAGCCAGCAATGAATCAAACAGAAAAGGAAAATTGCGGTTATGATAAAAATCAGGACGTCGAGTAAGGTTTTTTTTGTGAAAGTCAACGCACGATTGAGGTTATCTTCCCGTAATGATATTACAATTTTGCTAAAATAAAATTTAAAAAGGCTCCAAATGGAAAACTAGATCTTCTTGAGAACAACTACCGCATCCTGGTCGAAAAGTCGAATTCCCCATAACACGTTCCAAAGTAAAACAACCAATTATTGTTTGGGTTACCGCAATACTATTACATGTACTAGTAGTTACGATGCTCTGAAAGTTGAGATGGCATCAGAATCAGAAAAAAGCAAACTTGGAGCACCGTTTTGTTTTTAAATTTCGTAACTTTTTTATGTTTGTTTCCAGAAAAAACCCTATGCACGTGCAAGTTCATTTGAAGTTGTACAATTCTTTTTTTTTCAACAACCAGCAATTGCAGGGTACTTGCACTATCACGTCTGGTTGTACCATTACGATCTAAACGAGTGAAAAAAAAACATTGTACATGTAATTTAATAGCCAAGCTGCTTCGTGATTGTACGTTGCTTCATTGGCAGCGCTTTCGCAGATAGGAACTTCAGTACATTTTAGGAAATGGACTATATATATCTCCCGGTCAGGAGAGGACAGGCGTTTTCCTTAAATTTGTGGAAAGCTTGATCAACAATTAATTGGTTTGTGTCACACAGTTGGAATTTACTTCCCAAAGAATTTTCAAACATGACAGCTTGGATGGCAAGCGCACGGCCAACGAGTGCACCAACCGGGCTTGGATGCCAGGAAAATACATAAAACCAACAGATTGTTTCGCTGACCTTTCACATTTCAAGATACAACACAATTCTTTTGCACATTGCAGCCTGTAATCATGTAGCATCAGCAACAACGCAGTCACCTCGGTCACCAACAAGGCAGCACATTATGTGACACATCAGATTTATGTTCATAAAACATTCCATTTATAAACAGGGGGTGGTATTTATATGCCCACCTTAACAAGGGCCGATTATGACAATTTCCAAATCCACTGTGTATGGAGAAAAACATGAGCCGTTTTATAGATATGGTATCAAGTCACACTAGTGCTTTTGGAGATTGGATGACAGCTCGTTTAAAAAACAAGGGAATACTCATTATGCCAAGAGGAAAAATACAATATCACTCATTAATCAAACTCCTGNACGTATACATGTTTGGCTGACCCGTCTCGGAGCAATGCGCACTGCCCGAAAATAGAATGTTCGATTTTTGTTTTAAAGAGTTACTTTAAAAACTGCTAAAGGTCCAGCACCTGAAACAAAAAATGCATTGCGGAAATATCGGAGAAAAATGTCGAGGGGAGGGGTTCTTTTAGGGTTAAAATTTTCCTTGCTTACGAACTACTGAGGGCGTTGTTACTGTGTTGTCCGTCAAGGACAACATCTTTCGGTTTTTCTATTTGAACAAGAAAACCAAAACTCTGCGCTTTTATAACGTCCCTGAGCTTTCTTGTTGGCTTATTGCCATGAGTTTCTTTGCCAGCAATGAATAAACACAAAAGGAAAATTGCTGTTATGATAAAAATCAGGACGTCGAGTTGGTTTTTTTTGTGAAAGTCAACGCACGATTGAGGTTATCTTCCCGTAATGATATTACAATTTTGCTAATATATAATTTAAAAAGGCTCCAAAGGGAAAACTAGATCTTCTTGAGAACAACTACCGCATGCTGGTCGAAAAGTGGAATTCCCCATAACACGTTCCTAAGTAAAACAACCAATTATTGTTTGGGTTACCGCAATACTATTACGTGTACTAGTAGTTACGATGCTCTGAAAGTTGAGATGGCATCAGAATCAGAAAAAAGCAAACTTGCAGCACCGTTTTGTTTTTAAATTTCTGAATTTTTTAATGTTTGTTTCCAAAAAAACCCTATGCACGTGCAAGTTCATCTGAAATTGTACAATTCTTTTTTTTTTCAACAACCAGCAATTGCAGGGTACTTGCACTATCACGTCTGGTTGTACCATTACGATCTAAACGAGGGAAAAACATTGTACATGTAATTTAATAGCTGCTTTGTGATTGTACGTCGCTTCATTTGCAGTGTTTTCCTTAAATTTGTGGAAAGCTTGATCAACAATTAATTGGTTTGTGTCACACAGTTGAAATTTACTTCCCAGAGAATTTTCAAACATGACAGCTTGGATGGCAAGCGCACGGCCAACGAGTGCACCAACCGGGCTTGGATGCCAGGAAAATACATAAAACCAACAGAGTGTTTCGCTGACCTTTCACATTTCAAGAAACAACACAATTCCATTGCACATTGCAGCCTGTAATCATGTAGCATCAGCAACAACA
>NW_019091881.1:0-22757 GCF_001949145.1 Acanthaster planci | reverse complement strand
AAAAGCTAACACTGGTCTAATTAGTGATTAACTTGAGGGGGGATTTGATAAATTGCCTCAATCCTCTAAAACCCGAGTCTGCTTCAAAAACAGCTTTTGGGGAAAAATTGAAAAATCCACATCTGTGCACATGTCAACCTCTTTTCGTAGTAAGAGATCGATTTCCTCAGATTATCATAACGACATTTCAAGGAACAGTCGATAAAAGTCTGTAAAACTGAACTCACTAAACTCCTGCAGTTCAAATGGACACAACGCAAAATATTGAATCATTCTCATGGAGACACAAGAATTTTGCCGCAGACGTTTTAAGCAGGGTATATTACATGCATACGATGTTTTCAACCATCTTTATGTGTACTATATTCCAATAAATTGTTATTTGCAGTAGTAATTGCAACCCCTGCGACCTTTCAACCTGAATAATATGGCGTCTGCTTAATACCGAGAAGCCTGTTAATTGAACACATTAATCGTGAACTTTTATTTGAAAACGATTTGGATACCCATACCCTAAGCGGCCGACAGAATTATCACAATGGAAAACGAAACAAGTTCCGAAAGAAAAATGAATTTGAACTTTTCTACATTAACAGAAAAAAGTAAAGCATACCTGTCAAAAGGGATAATGTCAGTGCGACGTGGAACATACTGGTCGAGAAGGACGAGAGTATCACAGATGCTCCACTGAGAAGCCCACTTATTACCACCACAGTACGAGTTCCAAAAATACCATGTAGAGGCCCAGAGATGGGACCTGTGTGGATGGAATATAATAAAAACAACAGCAATTTAACAGCATAAATATGGAAACTGTGTTTATTAAAATGACAAAGTGTGGTCTTCACGTGAAATCGAACAAGAGTACTACTTATCAAGTTCTCATTTCCGATTATTGAGAAATTTCCTCTAACATATAATGCACTCGCTGTTGTAAAATTATTTACCAAACAGTTCTTTTCGAAACCAATCGATACACTATTGACATGAATATTTCGTATTTTCCACAAAACAAATAGTCCAGAAGTATTTTTTTAAAAATATGTCAAAAATATTTTTGATCCCTATAAATCCTAACCATACAATATGCTATTGATTGTGAAACCACTTTTCTGTTGTTTCATAACCCTGAAAGAGCTGTTTTTTTGGACCATGTCACGGCCTAGGGGCGGATGTTGCCCCCTCCTGCAAGAACTTGGTTGCACCAGGCTTGATTGTTTCAAACTTAAGTATTCAAGTAAAGCTTCTGTTTATTATTACAAATACATGGAGTTTTGACTCAATCAGTGAAGCGGTTTGTTGCTACGGTCACTTGTATTTCAAGGCTACACATGTGCAAGCCCGCGTGTATTTGGCTGTCCAGTCTTGGAAAGTGGGCGCCGCACAAAAATGGTATGTTCAATTTTCACACAAATGCTGTCAAAACAAACTCATCAGGGTACACAAAAAATCCTGAAAAAGCACTGTGGCGTTTTTAGAAAGGTTAAAAGGGGCGGAGGGCGAGTAGGGGCGGATTCCGCCCCTCGGCACTGTCACATGTTTGAAATAAAAACTGACTTTTTTTCACTGAAAGCGTACCTGCAAAACCTGCCACGGCATTCATTCCCGCAATTAAACTGCCAATCATCCAGGTGTCGGCTATAAATTCCTCACGCAGCGTGGCTAACATCACCCCTAGACCTTTGGTGAAGCCTGACAAAAACATCATGCTGATATGCATGCAGACGACAATGTAGAATCCTTGGAGACATCGGGTGCTGCACCTTTCACGCATCATGGATTTTCCAGGTTGGAATTCTTTTATTTCTGCAACAGGGCTTAAAATACTTAAACATGGTAACTTCTTAAAGATTCAACTGCTCAAAAAGTCCCATTTCCAGGTTTGATGCACCGCTCGACAGAAAATAAATAAGAGTTCGTTCGGTGAGCTGGAAATGTAAGAGTGCTGCACTATAAAACGAAAAGCCACATAAATCCGCTTACAAACACTCTGATCCACGGACTGAACTGTAGTTGAGTACCAGTGACTTCCTGATAATGGTGGAAAGTGGTCCAAATAATTGAGACTTCTTGTTTTTTTCTTCCACAACGTTTCTAAGATAATTTTACCCAAACCCAAAGTATGAATTTTAAAGCTTTTTTTTACATCGCAATACACTTGAACTAGTATGCAGTAAAATAACCCGAATAATCCCCTGTGTCTTTGCGGAATTCCTCCAGTCATGCAGGTTTATCGCTGAATAGAGTCGTCAGGTGCTGGTCCTTAATTGGTGGTGTCACACGCAGCCATGTACAAGGTGTATACGTTTGTCGATTCACAGCAGGCTTGACCCTCTCAGGAAACGCCATCCATAACTGAATGGATAGTGTGCTGTCTCTGCCAAGCAGGAACTCCAGAAGCACTGCATTTCCAATCTAAACCAAGTGAACTGATGTCATCAAGGGTACTTTACTTTGTCAAAAAAACTCATACGCTTTAATGAGGTGCAGGCTATGCATGTGGCAACTGACATCAGGCGCCTCGATGACAGCAAAGGCATAGAAGCCACTATTATGCATGAACACTCAGCAAAGTTTCACAAATCCTGTTAAGCAAAATTTCAACGAGTCGAAGCTAGAGCGGAGAGAAAGGAGACAGTCCGAGAAAACCAGTTCAGCTGCTCCCAAGAAGTTCAACCAGCAAACTGCACAACACAAAATAGTGACAAAAGATTTTTTCCGTGTGGATGACGACACCGAAGACACACTCTATGCAGCTGCTACTTTTAGGCTCAACGAGAGAAAATTAAAGAATGCGCCATAGATCTTCAAGATCAGCGACTTCTTGCCAAGTTTAGTGCTGGGGACTTGATAGCACAAGACACGAGGTATCACTTCACAACAAAGCTCTGCCTCAGAGAAAACCCGAAAGGGCAATCGCAACAGAAATAACAACAACAATAAAAGCATTGCCCTCGCAGAGTTGCTAACATACATTGATGAAGCAAGGATGGATAAAGATGTAGCTCCGGTCTTCAAGCTTGCAGATCTTTTCAAACTGTATTCTATATCCAAGTAAATGAAGTGGGACCAATTCAGATGGTGGGGCAAATTGAGCAATGTTGGTGCTCTTCTCTTCTAACTGAACTCTAATCTTCCAAGAGTCTAAGACGGAAAATGTGTCCACATTTTGTCTCCAATGGACTCGATAAGATTTTACCACACATACCACAGATAAACGACTTTCCGTTGGATGTGAAATGTCCCTGGAGTTAGTGCTGGGTCTGATTACTAAGTGCTCGAAATTTGCGTTGAATCATTGTTTTGTTATCTTTTTTCGATGTTGTCCAGTCCCTGAGTCTTGCCCCGCGGTATTTCTTTGGTTTCCCCCCTTCTGCTGTACTATGTTGAATATTCTGCATTCTCTCCCATCTTTGTGTGCTGGCCAGTCATCTGGAACATCATGTTGTGTACATAGGTAGCCTCAAGTTATAGTAGCACCACTGTATACCAACAGCTTGCTCTTGCTAATGACATAGGTAGCTTCTTTGAGAAGAAAATATCTAATATCCATATTGGGCTTGATAATTACACTTCAGCCGTAGCAAGCCAAACTTCCTACCTGAATGGACTTTGTCGTGTGGCATTTTGTTTGACCAATTTCAACCACTAACCAGGTCACAGGTTCAAGAACTTTTGAAGTCCATGAAGAAATCTTGTGATCTGGATCCAATACTTACTAAGCTGGTGAGCGATTGCCTTGATGTCTTGCTTCCGGTTATTACCCGGATTATCAACTCTTCCTTAGAATCCCCTGCCTTTTATGGGACTGGTAAGAGATACTTCAATCCGATTTTAGAAAATTATCGACCGATTAGTAATTTCCAATTCATTTCTAAACTGACAGAGAGAGCTGTGTGTAATCAGCTTCACTCCCACACGTATCGACATTCTCTGTTTCCAGATTTTCAATCGTCTTACCAAAAGTATCATAACACTGAGACGGCTCTCCTATTGGTCAAAAGTGGTATACTGCTGAAAATGAACTCTCAGCGTGTCATTTTGCTCTTTCTTTTGGACTTAATTGGTGCCTTCGATACAGTTAATCACACTATTCTTTTGCAACGCTTAGAATTTAAAGTTGGGATATCTGGTGAAGCTCTGGCCTGAAAGAAGTCAACATACTTCTATTCAGCGTACTATGTCACAGAAATTTTTCTAAACTGTGGTGTCCCTCAAGGGTCTTGCTTGGGACCACGTTTATCTACGTCATATATTTCTACAGTATTTCACATAATTTAAGACCATTTGCCTGATGTTCATTGTTATGCAGACGACACACAGTTGTATTTATCATTGAAACCTGATGACACTCCTGCCAATCTGCTCTAGCTGCAATGGAAAGTTGTATTTTCGACATTAGAAATTGGATGCTGCAAGACAGGCTCATGATCAATAAGTAAGTAAGTGTGAATTTCTGATTAAATTGTAACAGCTGGTATCAATTCGTCGTTTTAACTATTTCCCCCCTAATTTTAAGGGATGTCTTTACCAATCCTCCATGCAACAAGGGGTTGGAGCCTTCTATATATGTTTCTATATCTGTTTTGTTTGGTGAATATTCATTGCAGTGTAAATGCAAGGGGACTGACATGCAGTGGGCATTCTTTAGTTAGGTGTGGTTCTTTTATGTTTGGTTACTTGAGTGTGTATATGTGTGGAAAATATAAAATTGCATTTGGGGTGTAATTGGAGTCTCTCTCTCACTAGAGCTCTTGACTTGTCACGCCTGTCCCGCTCTGCTGCTCTGTTGTGTTGGTACTGGCTGCAAAAGTTTGGGTGTTTTACCCCACTGCTTTTTGCAATTCGACCTTGGCGATATTAGATGCCATGTAGTGCAGCATTGTAAGCGTTACTCTGCTTGGGCATTTAGGCTCAATGGAAGGTTTGCTGGTTAGCTGGGGACCAGGAGCGGAGGAACGTGCTGCAAAACCGTGAGTTAAATCACAATTGTCACCGATCTATTTCCTTGGTATTCATCCATCGAGTGGACGTATTCTTGTTCATGTATTCACAAATAGTATTTCAGATTGTTGCAATGTTGGGCTAAATTTTCAACCAGGGTATTATCAGGGGATATATCATGTTGTGTTTGAAATTTCACATAATATTTCTGGGCTTTCAGCATCAAGAGTTTTTTTCCGAGTGGCTGTCCCAGGGGGAATCCAGAGGAGGTGCGTCAAGACTCGACTCCTTGAACTGGATGACCGGTGGACTTGGACCCCTAAATCCCAGTCAGATGGCCCAAGCCAGAACCAAGAACATTGGGTTCTGCGGCCAAGTCTAGTCCCTACAATTGTGTACAAATGTAAATTATTGGAAACTGTGGTGCACAATTGTAATTCATAAATTAGTGCACAAGCGTAAGTTATTACAATCAGTGGTGCACAAGAATAATACTTAAAATTAAGTGGTGGCAAATTGTCATTCATAACTAAGTGGTGCACAAGTGTAAATTATCGAAAACTGTGGTGCACAATTGTAATTCACAACCGAGTGGTGCACCAGAGTAGTTCCTGAAATCAGGGGAATTTAACGTATGATACTCTTAGGTTGTTCACAAGTGATGGAATAGTGCAGTGTATCTTTAAAAAAAAAGGAATCCGGAAAAAGTATCATATATGCAACTTGTGCAGGAATAAGCCATCAAGGATATTTGGTTTTTAAGAGATGAGGATTGGTTGTCACCGGTGTTTTGTAAATTCTGTGTAAATTCTTCAATAATAAATGAATTGTAAATAGATAGACTTTATATAGAAAAGTTTCCGTGTGGATTTATTTGAGCTGACAATCCACTAAAAAAATAAATATTTCCAATGTCACAGTGGTCGATTCTATAATCCCTCCATCCACGTGCGTCAGTAATTTGGGATCACGGTTTGATTTAGAACGGCAATGGACACCCACATCACTAAGGCTTGTTGTGCAGCATTTTTCCACCTTCACAATCTTAGGCGCATCAGTAAATTCCTCAGTTAACCAGTTAATTCACGCGTTTGTGACCAGCCGTCTAGACGTTTGTAATAGTCTTTTGTATGGTTTGTCGGCAGCACAGATAAGAGATTACAGCGAGTCCAGAATGCTGCAGCCAGACTTCTTACGAATACACCCAAGTCTCAGCACATAACACCAATACTGTATCATCTGCACTGGTTATCTGTTTTGTACAGGATTAACTTCAAATTCATCCTATTAACATACAAAGCCATCCATGGTCTTGCTCCTAGATACTTGTCGTGTCTTGTCATCATTAAGAAGGATTCTAGATATCATTTGCTGCCTACACTTGCTGACGGGGCATTTGCAGTGGCTGCAAAATTACGGAATGCCTTGCCATGGCATACACGGTGTGACCAAAGCCTTGCCGTTTTTAGATGTAAAGTTGAAACTTTATCTTTTTAACATTGCATTTGTACAGTGATATATTGCACAGATTAGTGATTTTATTAATTTTATCAAATAGGGTTATTATTGTTTTGATTTTAACATAGGTTTAGCTGTGATATGTTATGTTAGTGTCACCGTGTCTGGTATATCTACTTTTCTTTTATCGTAGTTAGGGTTAGAGGCGTCTGTCCCTGGGAAAAATCGAGACATCACCGATGCCAGCAGGGTTAGGTTCTCCCTGTTAGCGGGGCAGACATATCCCCATACTGCGGTTTGGGTACTAACGACATTCATTCATTTATCCTTATTCATTTATCCTTATCCTTTCATTTCTTAAATTATTTTTTTTTATGTTAACTTGTACTGCACCGTTGATCGTTTTTATGAAAACGGCGCATTATAAATTTTTAATTACCTTTTTTATTATTGTTACGATTATTTTTATTATTAATATTAGTGGTAACAGAAAGACACTGGATGACGAATTTTTTCTCATCTCCGAATGCATCCATCTTAAAGTTTGGTTGGTATAGTCTAAACATCTCCTTGGTTTATATTAAGGTGTTCTTCGCCTGCTGAACTCGATTTCCACAGATTCTGCATAATATACTTAGATTCCTGAGACGACTTTCTGTTCTTGAATTTTAACTGCAGTCTGTAAATTATGAATTTGTGGGAAAAAATGGTGACATCATATTATACTGAGAAAGAGGCTTTCTGGAAGAAGCTCTTCAAACAATGTAGAAAGCTTCTTGGTAAAGTGCTTACTTATGCATTGGAATTTTTAGAAATCATTTTCTTTTGGGTGTACAACTATATGTTATTCATCTGATAGTATAACTGGCTCATTGTTTATATTCCGTCAACAAACACCAATATGTTAACCATCAAATCAACTATTATTTGTATTTTTATATTTTATCACATACTAAATCAAGAGTGTCGTGAAATGTCTTTTAAAAGTAGAATAAATAAAAGAAAAATAGCAAGTTTCTGACTGCTGACTTATTCTCTTGTTTAATTCCTGCGGTGGTAGAAAATGGCTACAGAATTTATATCATGCCAGTACTGCGTTAGCAGCATGTTATACGCGCACAGTATTCCACTTGCACCATGATGCACTACACTTGAACAGCTGCAATAAATTCCAAGTTTCTAAGGAGTACGAGACTTTTATACTTTGAAAAGGCCGTTATATTTTAAAGCAATATCTACTTTTTAACCACATCTTAATCCCCTGTCTATTAAAACTTACTAAGATGGAGAAAACGTGCTAAAGTTAATACCTTTTTAGGGACGACACCGTCCGTCGCAAGGAAAAGAGTACCGTCATCTTTTCGAATTTTGCGCCGCATGGACTTTAAAGAACTGCGAAAGGCTCTGTGCCAGCAGGTCTATTGCCGGAATATTTATTTTAACTCAACCGCCTAAATAGTCCATATTAAGCAAAACTGGGAGGATTTTATCCACAGTTTTGTGCTCAAAAGGTTCTAAGGTCAAACCTTATAAATTTGCATTTTGGTGACCTGCTATCAGAACTGGCGCATGCACGTCAAACTAGATTTGGCTTGCAGCGCCAGGAAAACAGGGGTCAGTCATGATTGACGGAGCTTTCACTGTTTCGTGTTAAGGTAGCTGTATAGCCAGAGGTAGTTGAAATATGTTGTAGTTTTCCCCAATGATTTATACATTATTTGTCAATTTTTATTGAGATGTGACTGCACAGTTTAAGTTCCTAACCACGGAACAGGTTCAAAGGTAACAATGCTGATGGCTTAGTGTGTGGCATGGCTGTAAATGTTTTAGTGTTGGGTAAAGGTTTTAGGCATGACAGCATAAATGATTAGGTTCAACACAGGCAGAGTAACTCTGAAATTCGGCAGACTTTATAGAGAATATACAACGTTGATCATTTTTTCTAAAATTCTTGATGAATTCTTGTTTTATATTTCAGTATAGGGTTCACACAAGGGCACATCTAAACTTGGGTATTTCTGGGTTAAAGCCTTTTGTGCAAACGAGCTACCCATGACAACCCTATTTCCCCTCCATCTTGAATAATGACGATGAATAATGTCGAAAGGTAAAGCTACCTCCGTCCACCTATGATATCCCTCGGTAACTCTGCCGAGACTCACCTTATATAGACGGCATCAAGTTGGTAAGTCTTTCAGCTTACCTTGTCTGGAGTCGTCTTGAGCACCAGAAAACCCAGAGATTTTTGCAGGTCAGGGGTGACGACAAAAGCAATAGACACGGTTTCGAAATGCGTGTATTGTTGCTTTATAAATTCACACTGCTTTATAAATCCATGCAACGCCGCACTTCACTTTGTCAAAAGACGTACAGGACACAGTGCATTTTCTACGCTGGCCCACAACTGTCACGGCAAAAGCAAAAGGGTTACGGCAAAAGCAAAAGGGCCACGGCGAAAGCAAATTCCTCACTACAGAAGTAAAAGGGCCGTGGCACATGAAAACGTACGGATCGCAGCGAACCAAGGAGTGGGATACTATTATAAGTGTAATGGTCAGCACACTGGTGAGGTGAAGTTAATCATTATTGCATTAACACCACGCATAATAGTAAACCATGTTTTGCAGCAACTGCGGACACGACAGAAATGCGGGCAATTGCGGGAAATGCGGACGAGGTTAGCTTTTCGTCGTCTTCGTTTGTTGTGCTTGATATCTATGCTGTAAATGATTTGTTTTATTCAAACTAGAACTCTTTATTTCCAATACCAGAGGAGCTGGGAGAGGGTGCAAACCACGCACAGGGAGAGAGAAAGTTTAATACCTGTACACAGACATCACCCTGTGCACAAATCCTATGACTGCGTGCATGGTCTTAGTGTTCTTAGTGTTTTGTTAGAAAATGCAACGGATCAACTAAAACAGCATTTACGTAATTTTACGTGGTTTTTGATGTGAATAAAATTTATAAAATATTTTTAAAAATGGCCAATATTCAAATATGGATAATTGAAAATGCACTAAACGTAGGAAATTAAAGGAATTTTCTAATTTAAGAATTAAATCAAATCGTGAGACTAATTTGAATTGCAACAACTGTAGAGACAGAGGAATAGAGAGTCTTAATAAAAGTAAATGCCCGCACGGGAGACAAAGATCCCGATGTTTTCAATGCGGCGGCGTTGGAATATGTCTTCATGGCAGACGGAAAGACCAATGTATCAAATGTGATGGCGGAGGTTTTTGTCCTCATAAGAAAACGGAGATCTGTGGCGATGCAATTCAAGTTACTATTAATCGCTGGGTAAGAAATTCTAAGCGGGAAGACAAAAAATATAATCACTATAACTTATTGACAGAGAATTTCTCCGGGAATTAATTGAAGAACATGAATATTGTTATTTCAACGATTGTAACGTTAAAGTATAGTTTACAGAGCGCAAGGCTGACCAGGCCACAGTTGAACGGTTGGATACATCCATTGGCCATGTTAAGTGGAACTGCGTACTTGCTTGTTTAAAATGCAATTGAATCAATTTTAGGCAAAATAAATTTTTGCTTGAGCAGCTGTGGCGTTTGGTTGGAAAAGAGAAAAATATCTGTCTGTTTCTAATGCTGCAATTAATCCGAGTGGTTATTCAACTAGCTGTCGAAGTTAATTTTAAACCTACTACACCTGGGAATATCTACGCATAAAACACGCGTTAAACAAATTTAAACCCATATATTAAATGATATCAAATCAAATCTCAACAAGTCGAAAGACGATTCAAAAAGCCCCGGGCTCAAGCCGAATTTTGAAAATAGACTCTGCTCGATTGTAGCATCAGGCGAATCAAAGAAATACCTGGGCAAGGAATATACAGTCAAGGAAATCGAATATTTAAATCCAGCAGACCAGAAAAAAATATTTAATCTTTACGAGGCACGGTTTGGGCGTGAAATTGTCAATACACTGGGAAATGTAATTCTAAGCTTGTACACGCGTCTCTTAGGCGTAGCTACACTGGTAGAATTGCCCGGTCTTAACATCGATTTAAATTCGGAAGAAGTCTTAACGAGAGATTTAAATATCGATCCAATGATTAGCAAAACTATGAGTCACTTCCTAAGCGAGATATGTTATAAATACGGGGTTTATTTATCGCCGCTAGTTGCTAATCTATTATAAAAGAGCATGTCAACAGATTAAGAGCAAACGACAGCACCGACTCCAGCACTGTGTCCGGTAAAGAGCTAGATACAGGCAGTAACCAACAGTAAAAATCCAAACGCGTGGAACAGGGTAAACACAGAGCAGAGCACAAGAAAAAGATGAAGCAGCAGTTGGCCAAAATGAAAATTGGCCAAACCGATCCCGAAATAATCACGGAAATAAAATTTATAAAACAGTCACAGAAAACAGAAATTTTACATTAGGCGGCTTGGCAATTGGGGGACTCGCAATATTTTTGATTTTGAAAAACAAGTCAGCGCCCACAAAAGCACCACCTTTTCAAACGGCGCCAGAAACGCAGCCGACCGCACCCAAAATTTTAGCCGAGAAATCCTAGACATGGAATAAATTTTAAACAAAAATCAAGTTTAAAATAACTATATATTAATAATGAATAACGCTATAACTACAGACGTAAATGGCATCGTAAACAGGGTGTATCACGGCGCTGTCTTCAGCCTAATTTCAATGGCATACGCCATGTTATCAAATAAGCTGTTAAAATTTAAAATAAACCACCCGATTTAAATAAACCATCGGTCGAAGATGCAATACAATTGACCGCAGTTTCGAGCGGCGCGTTGGCCACACAAGGTTGGCTCGTGTAACAGAGCATTTTGCCCGCGAGTTTACCCAGCGCTTGAAGTCAAAATAGGAACCCGTTTATATTTAAGTAAAATCTAAATGCTCCGGATGAGGAGCGAGAAACTTAAGAAACTTTAGGTATTGAAAATCGATACGATAAATTAGTTAAAGATGTAGACCCATTGCGCGAAACGGAAATTGCGAAACAAGTCAGGCTAATGGAACTTAAACGGTTGTTGGTCGAACATAAAGTGGACAATTGTTATGATGCTATCAAAAAGGAGACCGGTTACGAGCCGTTAATTAGATATCCAAAGATATTTACTTTAGATAGTAAAGATCGTCTATACGTCAAATTTAAAGTGGAAAAGGTTCTTCTTACGTATGAAAAAGACAGTAGTCAATATCTTAGTCTAGAAACAATCAGAAATAAAACAAACGTCGATTTTATAAGACCCGTTTTAGATCTCCAAGATTATGTTACCGATAAAAAAGGAAGAGGTCGCCCAAGTGTCCCATAAACTTGCAGAACTTCATCCCTAAAGCATAGAATTGGTAGAACTACCTCAAGAAGCCGATCAAGCAAGTGGCATTATAGAGGACCTCACTCGAGGTGTAGACGTCCAATCAGAAGGATTAAACTACAGAGAACTCGCCGCTTTGGACAAATCATTACAAACGGTTAAGGAGAATTAATATTAAACCAGGACAAATTGGATCATTTAGACGTAAAAATTCGGCAGGTAGAAAACGAATTAGAAGAAGCGGTGACTGGTGCGGAACGTGCGGAACATTTGGAACAATGGACGATTTACGAGACGAGATTAGAAGTTATTAACAGGAACACAGATCAGCCTCGGAGCCAAATTAATCGCATCAAGGAAACGATCGAAAAGGTCATGAATAAAGATGCAACTTTACCCAAGAAGATACAAACATTGTTTATCGAGCAAGGTATAACGTTCGTAAGCATTTTAACAGCTTTTAATTTAGCCGTACGTACCATTCTAAGTAGTATTGCAGCTAGCATTTTAGCTGCCCGCACACCTAGTAATATGCAAGAACCGGCCCCAGAACCTGAACCAAAAGCGCCGTCTAATGGAGGCGTAACAGACTGGATCAAACGTCAATTACAAAATTTAGCAAATGATTTGAAAAAACTGGGCCTGAAAGCGCTCGCGGTATAACCCGGTGTCATTGGTAGCGCATTGAGTTGGATTTTTAACGTGACGAGTAAAGTGGTCGGTTGGATCATGGATCACGTGTGGACCTTGTTTTTAGCGGTTGGTTATGTAATTTTGACTTTTGTACAAAAACGTAGGTTAATAAGTAATCTTAGGGCAAAAAAAATCCTTGTTAAATTTGACAAGGTTTTTTATGCCTTTTATTTTTTCGTTAAAGTTACGTTTTAGTTTTTTTCGTTTTAGCGTATTGCAAAGAATCTTGAAATTTGTTAATCGATTTTTCGAGGTCGGGCTCTGAATTTATCAAAGATTCCACGATAGTTATAAATCGCATTTGACCGTCTAATCCGGTGCCGGGGGCTAAAACGGTTGTCTTGGTATGGTCTGAGCCTGAGCAAACGCGTAAACGTAAGCTCTAATAGACTCGTTTTTTTGTGATGCCCCAGCAGGTAAATTAGACTTTTTAGGAATAAAATCTCACCAAGCCAGCGTGACTGCATCCGACTGCGAGATCCAAATTACTGTATATGTACTCACGTGGCCAGAGCCTTTAGGCAGCTTAGCCCAATCAAAGCCCGCAAAAGTAGAGCTCGGGTATTAACCATTTGTCACGTGAAAATCATGCGCATCGTAGTTTTTACTTGGAACCGGTACGTAACCGATGTTAAAATAGTAAGCCGTTCCTAACACATTTGACAAAGTATCCCGCGGCTGTTTATAAGATTTATTTGGGTCAACGTTGTAGTGTTGGCAAGTGTCTATAAATTTGCTTTGATCGTAATTGTTGTGCAGCGCGTTGAAGATGTTGTCGCTCGGACTCGGCATTACGCAGTATAGTGAAATATTTTTTGCACCGTGTAATCCAGGTGAAAGTTGAATAAAGCCGATACGTATGGATCGGGATCAGACAACAGATCAAAACCCACTCCGTATTCCGTTGTCGTGCAGTACACCGCAAAATTAAATTGGTTCTAATGAAATGATTTCGGATCGCTCGTCCAACGATTATTCGCTTCGTACGTTTTGACTCGAGGTAATTTATACGCCGCGGTTAAATTTGGAAACTTGGCCGAAAACGAGTTGTCTTTATTGACAGCAATCGCTAATGACTAAAATTGTGGCCCATTTATTTCATACGCGTTTAAAAAGGAGGCACGGTGGGTTTTATTTCTTGGTAAGCTGGTGGTTTATTTTCGTACTTTCGCCAAGTTTTTTTATAAGGACCTCTTTAAAAACTGCCGATCTTTTATTAGCTAGCGCTTCCGCTTTTTCGTTGACTTGTCGTTCAAATTTGGCTTTTTCCATTTTGGATTCTTGAACGAGCTTGGCCGCCGTATTTAACCAAATCTTTTCATTCATTTCGCTGAACTTTTTAAGCTCGGCTAAATTAGTACGAATTCTTCCTGGGATATGTCACCGTTTTCAATCGCGTTTGATATGTACTCATCTATCGTGTTTAGTTTGGCATTTGTGAGCACGCGGATTTGGTCATGCTTTTTAGTAGTATGGGTCATTCGGCGACTGGCGTGTTTTAATATCGCGTAAGCGCCTAATGCGCCGATGACAAAGCCTTCCATTACTAATCCTACGGGCCGAGTAATGACTCCCAAAATGGTGGGGATTCCAATAGCTGCCAAAGTGGCGCCTATCGCTTCTACGCCAAATTCCACGTAACCGAGCGTTCTTTCAAAATTCGCGATTTAATTTCTTGTATTTTTTGAAGCCGGTAAATCTTGGTCGCGTTTGATTCGGTTTGATACCCAGAGAAATCTGAATACATATCTGGCTGATCTTCTGTCGTCATCTTTTAAAATGTAGGGAACCGTAGCCAAGTAAGGACGCCCTCATCCTTCCAATACGTGTCACGGTGGTAATTAACATAAAGTGGGTACTTTTTAGGCTTCCCGGGCACGCGGTGTGAGGTGCTCTCTTTCCTTTTGGCCTCGAATATAGAACCGTTTTGCTTCTAGTAATTTTTTTGCAGGGAGCATGGCTTTGGCCGTGTTCCTAAGTGTGGGAGAAAGTCAATGCTAGGAACCCCTATTAAGTAATTATCAGTGCATAAATACTTCAAACGATCTTCCGTCAGAGAAATTGTACGATTTACGGGGCCCAATGTGGTAATTGCTTTCTGTTCTGTTCTTACTTGCTAAACTGGCTAGCTTGCTGAAGTTCGTTTGTCAACAATGAGTTATGTACAACATCGGAAATGTTCATACTTTCCGTGAGGACATTCCTGCATGAATGACACATTTTTTGTACAGCTGTTCCATTTTCTGTATTTTTTTAATTTCAGATTTACTTCACAGTATTTATCCGAGTTACTGCAATCTGCTGTTGCCTGCTGAACACGATGTTCAAGTGGTCATGCAATGGTGATCCTAAGTTGATGTTAGCAAGTCAGGTAACACGCCAGATTTTCACCCATGGATTGGACTCCTGGACATTGACGTTTCTGGATTAGAATTCGCTTCTTCGGGGATAAATGGCACATTACATTCAAGAATTCGTTCTGCCCATTGGAGATCCCTTGCGAATGACATCCTAGATTTATTTGCACCCACAATAAACTGAACTTTGTTGAAAAGGTTTGATAGAGAGACAATAGAGGACTGTCAACTACTTGACCAGAGCACGTGCATTGTTATAGTTTTTGTCAGCCTGCTGCATGTCTGTATAAAATTACTCGTTTCCTTAGTTTAACATGTTTAATATTGTTTTTCAGAACCACTTCCAACCTTCGTATTTCCTACTTCTTATGAAAATACATTGTACCTGTTATTTCTTTTTCAAAGTACATTCTTGGGATGTTTTTGTGAGTCTGCCAAAATAAGAGTTGCACTGAATTTTCCTGCATGTTTTGTACACATTGTTGGGCCGTTTTGCAATTTTTCACCTTGTCAGTGCTGTATATGACAAGAAAATTAAGCCTTACAAGTAAAACATGTAATTAAAAAATGACATCATGACGACGTATTCAAGTGTCAAACTACAAGTGCCGAAAATTTTCCAAGTTCAAACTTTAATAAATTGTATGAAATCAACTGTGTGTTCCCGCAGCTTGCCTTTTACATGAAGTGACAGCAATCTTATGTACATACATGTATATTTCCTGTCGTGTATGACAATTGTTTGACCCTTACTTCCTGTCAAAACCGGTCCAAGACAAATGTACTTTATTTAAATTTGGGAAATGATAGAAACTCACTTTCAATAGTGTTAAGACTCTTGTCGCATAGTATTCTTCAAAACCTGAACTTTGACAGGAGACGTTATGCAATTCTTGAATGCCCTCTGGGGACAAACTTAATCCTTCAAACTCTGAATTTGAGTTGATGTCTGTGAGAAGTTAGCCAGAATCGGTTGAACAGTGTCAGACATGCAATCAGTTGGGCTGATGATTTCATCAGTTGGAAAGGTTTATTGGAAATACCTGTATTTTCCCAAAATCACTACGAAATGAATCCAATGAGTTGAAGTTTAAAGTTAGTAACGGAAAGATAAGTTTGACATCCATTTGTAAACGTGCTCAGTTCGTACAGATGACTTTACAATGATGAAAGATATGCAACTGGAATGTGTAGATAATGTCAACAATACTTTCGTCATCGAGTCTAAAGCTCTATGCTATGTACAAACGTGATATGAAATCATAGTGTTTCAGGGACTTTTAAGGCCACACACTAGTATGACCACTCGTATGTGAAAGTAAGTGTATGTTTATGTTTAGATTAATCAGCAATATCACCATATTTTTACAAACAGGTTAACAAATTCACTGGGAGGAAACTGTACAAAAATAAGACGTGCTTGGAAATTATCAAATTACATCCGCTCAGCTTACATCCACTCGGTAATAAGGGGCCGTGCCGATGTGAACATTTACATCTACATCAGGCTACGAGTGACGATTCATTTACTTTATGTGCTCCGAGTTTTAATTGTCATCCTACTTTTAGTACTACTCTCAAACATTTTGCCATACAATGAACATGCACTTTGGTGTATTATTTTATCATGTCTGTATGTTGTCAAATGTATGTGCAAAAACTTACACTGCCTACCCTTAAAAGGCGAAGGCTAATCAGGCAATAGACAGACAAGACAGACATAGGCCTACGTAAGAAAACGAGGACAGTGCAGGACTGCCTTGGTGAAAAACAAGAGTGAAAAATATCGCTTTCGTCAAAAAAGGGTGTGCCACTCCGACACTGCACAACAATCAGTCAGACACACAAACTAAACACAAAACAAGGGACATCACAACGACAAATCCCACCAACATGTAAACACACCACACACACACAAGACAAAAGATAACGGGAGGTAGAAAAAGATCATGAAAAAGAAAACCAAAATATTAAAAAGGAGAACAACAATCGTAAAAAATATAACATGACATCAAAAGCATAAAGACTGAGCAGAGACAACAAGGAAGAAAATTACCCCCACGGCACCACCCACTAAAAGGAAACTATTTTGAGGCTGAACTACCCACAAAAAGCCAGGGTAATCAGTAATAATTATAATTTAAGGTGGTCTTTAAGTTTGTACAAAAAGCAGACAGAGACTCACAGGTCAACATGTTCACCATATCACCAGGATGAGTACTTTAATTCCTGACAAACATGCAGCGAATGGAGTACTTGAATACATCAGTGCGAGCATACAGATCGTGAACATTTAATCTGGTATTGGCATATCTGCTGTTAACATAAATTAAACTCAAGAACAAGGGACGGAAATCGCACAAACTGCCAAATAGCAATTGCTTACACACAAATTTCATAAACATAAACTCTCGTCTGACACTTAAGGTACTTTACGCACAGCAAGCCGCTCAGGGTGAGGTTGCTCCTGTCTACGTTGATGCAAAATAAGACGAGAGGCATACCTTTAGACATGTTCAAGTTGATTTTAACGAGTCTAACTCTATGCACAGGTCAGGCAGGAGATCAGTAATCAAGAATGGACATAACAATTGCTTTGTGTAGACCCATAACATGAAGCCGAGAGTCTTATAGGCCTTAGTAGTGACATACTGCACATACTCATCCCAGCATAGGTTACGCTGTAAATGACACTTAATTATTTGAGGGTTTCACCTCTTGAATGAGAGTACCATCCAAAACATACAAGGGAAGATAAGGTTGTTGTCTTGTCCTGGTAAGAGCCATAACTTTGCATTTTGTGGCATTGAGAGCAAGCGAATTCTTTTTAGGCCAATCACTGATGGAATTGAGGTCATCCTGGAGTTGATGAATGTCACCACTTGACTTGATCTCCTTAAACACAAACGTGTCATCAGCATAACGATATGGACGACTTTTCAAATGCAAGTGGAGAACATCAATGTATAGTTCAGACTGATTGTTCAGTCTTGAGTGCTAAATCAACTTGCTGTATACAAGCTTCACTACTCCCCTGATCAGAGAAGGGGGCACCATGCCAGATGGGTATACATGCTTTCAGATGGGGAAGAATAAGAGCGGCGTTTCATCACCGCCCTAGGCTTTTCATCTTCTTTGCTTGTTTTTGCTTGTTTTTCTTTGGGTTTGCGTTCTGGTTTTTCGGTTTTGATTGTTTACACGTATGTGGAGTTTATATTAATTTGCTATATTTGAAATATGGTTTGACAATGCTACACTTGTTTCTGACAGAATAATGTTATGGAAATGCTATCGTCCTGACGGTGGTTGGTTAGTGATGATTCACTGTTTGAGCGGCGTTAGAATTATTTTGTAAAATAGAAATATATCATTTTTTTATTTTTCTTTGCCGAAATCGAACAGTAAATTTAGATGGAAATTTTTGATGGAAAACAATTTACTAACAACATTCCCCTATAGCTTGAAGAAATTCATAATTTTGTGCAAAACAAAAGAAAATTAACCATTTTGGTATGTTGTGCAATCTTATTAGGTCAAAGCCATGCTTAAGAATTTAGTCCCCAGCAATAGCTTATTCTTAGAAAAATCAAACTATTACTGTAAACACACCGATATAAAGTCATTTCTTGATTTACACCACCTTCTTAACCCCCCTAAAGAAACATGTTCACCACTTTTCTGAATTGAAACAAGTTTTGCTTCATGGTCAATATAAATGAAAACTCAAAATGCTATTGGTTCCCATATTATCGGAAATACATCAAATTACATGTATACTTTAGTTTAACAAAGTGCAGGGGATGCAACAGTCTAAACGACTTCTTTACTTACACTTCAAGGAAATCTAATTACATCTTAATCGTGAACGAATTTGAAAATGAGAATATGTGAGTTTGAATTAATATAACAATGATTTAAAGTAGCCGGGCGATCGTTTTCATAATCCATTTTCTTGTCAGTTTTGCCCATTACACTGTTACTTAACTTTATGCTTATGCCACATATAATTGCTAAAACTAGCCAATCTGCAAATACGGTAAAAGAAAAAAATTGTATAATGTCAACATACATGCACAGAATGTCTTTACAAAGTTTTCAAGTACAATCAGAAAGTTCAAAGAGTAGACATAACAATATTTTTTAACAGTTGTAAGTGTGCCCAAACCAACTGTAAATACCAAAATTAAAATATGAAATTGTTCGGACAATGTGGTTCCAGACTTCACGTGCGGCTACTTTTTATTAAAATAAATACACCATTTAATCGCTAAATATCGTCGGAAAGGTGGGTACATGGTAAATTCCTTCCTCCAACGACTTAAGCTAAATAAATCTTATGCACAATAACTGGAAGGTTTTCGTATTGAACGGGAGTGAGCAGCGGTGTCTGGGACCCGATGGACATTTTAAGGCGACTTTGCCTGGCGTCGATTTAACAGCGCTTCCGCAAACAGCGCCACCAACGAAAGAAGCGAAATACATCCCATGATGACGAACGCAAGGTCGTAGCTTCCAGTTAAGTCGAACATCAAACCTGCAACAAGCATACATGTAAGTTTGTAACACCTACCAACATTTTATTCCACAATGCCTTGATGGGATAGGTGAGGGTCATTAGTTTATCCCCTGCCATCATAGCAAATGAGTATGACTATCTCCATTTAGAAAGAGTCGTAAAGTTGTTTTGTGTAACCGTCGTTTCGAATAGTCCAGGGAAGTCCGCAACTGGAAACGGTAAGATTGCGCCTAGCAGTTTCTTGTGATGAAATGTAACTTGCATGTGTACTATTTCTCCAACCCATTCTATTCCACCTGACTGAGTAAATACAGTTGTCCCAGAAAATGTACGAACTTTTGAAAGCTTGTTTATGCACAATAACGAGGATAGAGAAATTTCCCATTGGCGCCGTCTGCACATATCTGCATCGAAACCGAGGCGCTCTGTGTTAAACTTCGTCACGCGCACCTGCGGACTCTACACAGTACATGTGGTATACACGCAGATACACGACCATCACAGATACGTTAATTTGCAGAAAACTGCCGTTTTCTGTTGATGTTACGAATCTTATGTTTTGGCTGCATACCCATAGGGGGAATGTAAGTATTAGGCCTGAATGTATTAGGCCGTGTCCCTGTCCGGTGTCCAGTGTTTTAGTTTAATTCGGAGGGGCATATCCATGTACATTTGTGCTCAAATTATTCATACCCTTTGTAAAATAGCATACTTTTCTCAATTCTTAATTTTTAAGAGCTATTATGTTGTACTTCCACTATTTGTTCCAATAAACAAACACACGTGTGCTGGCTAAACTACATTTGCATAATGATAGATGCTCCTTATAAAAGTATTCATACCGAAGATTTACATAGTCCAAAGTCTCTTTCTAATAAAATATCGTGATCTTTGTTCTTGATGGCTGCCTCAGGACGGTTGGCGTAATTTTGTCGTAGGAAGGTTATGGGTAATTATAATAAAGTGGGCGTATGTTAAAAGTTGCGACCTTTCTGCTTGGAACTCCTTAGACCAGATAAAAGCCATTAGGGTAGTCATTTCTCCCCTGACGGCTTTGATACAGGATACAGTGGAGTCATTTGCTGCTAAGGGCATTGAAGCTGCATGTTTGGCTAAAGATACACCTTAACCAATCAGATGAAGAATCGACTAAGGACAGTATTATCTGGTGTTTGCCAGCTCAGAAGCTTACATTTACTGCCGATACTGCAAAACACACCAGTAGGGCCGATACCCTTACAGACAACTCCATGTGAAGCAGCCAGGTTGTGACAATTGTCGTTTAATTTGTCAATGCAAAACTGGGTCGCCGACCAAGTCTCTATTGCAACCGATAGAGCCAGACAGCGTTTGTCCACTTATTTAATCGTTGGAAAAAAATCAACCACAATCAGTAAAGCAAAGCAAAGGCAAACTTCATCTTCAATTACTCTGATCATCTGGCAAAATAAACATTGTTGACTTGTCATATGTAAAATTATGTACAGGTATAGCCACGTACACATTCAGTTAACCTTTCACCTTACGAACGACTAGAATTATGTAGTTACTATGTAGCAATCAACCAATCCAAAAGCGTTTCCCAAACACCGGCTCTTGCATTAGAATAATGACACTGCCCAATACAGCGTCCGCGGACGGTTGCAGCAAAGCGTTGCAATGTAACCAACCATATCTTATATACAACAGAAGCTTCGCGAACGGAGCGATTGTGCAGGTAAGTTTATTTTTGGTAGAGTTCTTGACACGGAAGAGCCGTCTGCAGGCCGGGGTCAAGTGACGTTCAAAGTTCAACAGACTCATTTTAATTTTTAAGATGGCGTGTGAGAGTGCAACTGTGAGATTGAATGGGTAAAGGCAAAAAGATTGGAAATACCAGACAAACGTGAGTGAAATAATTCAATAGAGCAATAGTGCAAAAGAAATTGCGCCTACGATTACAAGATGGTGCGTCGAAGATTTCACTACGCCGAGACGAAATTGCGTATACGGATGTGTGGCTAAGGATGGACCGGTAGCGAGGATCCGTGCCATACTAGTGGGGCTAGGATCAGATGTGTTCTGCCGAATTCCAGACGAGACTCCTCAAGTTTCTTCCCGAGGAGCGGTGTCTTCCTGGGCCTGCGTCTGTGGAGACCTCATTTGTGCAATACTCGCTGGATGGTTGCCCGTGACACCTTCGTCCCTGCCTTGTAAAGGGTATCAATTATGGCCTTGGTTGTGATCCATGGGTTGTTGTTGGCCTACCGGTTGATTTTCTAGCGAGTCTGGCAGATACTTTGCACTTGTTTTGGAATTGCTTTGTAGCCTTTGCTATCTTTATGGGCATTCACGTTACGTTGGCGTATACCCATCACACTGAGTTCCTTCTTGTTGGTCATATTGACAAGTAAATGAGAATAATCTGAAAACTTTTCTTGTTTTTATACACTTCGGACCAGATGGCAGTTCACCCGAACCTTGAACACGAAGTCATCAGAAGAAGGATACTGCATGTACTGTGTCGACTCCGCGGGCGCGCGCGCCGAAGTTCAACACAGGGAGCCTCGGTTTCGATGCGAGTATGCGCAGATGGAGCTAATGTGAAATCCCTCTATCGGTTATTGGGCTCATGTTGGGCAACATTCAGGATATGCATTGCTGATAACGCTCATGCAATGATACATTTAATAGTGAGTGCGTTGCTCATTGGCGTGACGCAGGGCAATGTTAGCTGCGTGGTGAGTAGCCTTTCCTGAAGTCGATATATCAACACAAAGAAATACGGGTCGTAATAAAATTTTACCTAATACAAATTATCCCTGATCACTTAATCAATTAATTAGTTCCTTGTGAATGTCAGGATAACCCCCATTGTTCCTTTAGGTTGAGGGCAATCTAATTGTCAGGTGTCCTTGTTGTGTATTGTCGCATTCGCAGAGAGTGTCACTGTCATCATAATCGGTGGTACCATAACGGGTCTGCTGCCTTTGGTCACCCTGAGCGATCTCTGGATCCCTGGGGGAACTCAAGTTTAGGTTACATACATGATGATACATCATCAGTGCATTTTGCTATTGGTGTATTAGTTAGCCATGCGTTGTTTTTGTGTGTATGACATCTATTCTTATTGAAATTGATAATTTTTAGCGATCACAGGAAACTCCTGTAGCAAAGGTAAGCAAACCATTTCCCAGTCAGTGCAAGCCCCATAGCTAAGATGTCTCTGCAGTAGTCTCAGATATTACAAACACTTTCCCATGGAGGTACAGTCGAGATGATGCTCCAATGTGAAAGAGACACAGGTCCACACAGGTCGTCTAGATTCTTAAATACTCTTTTTTTGTACCCAAACAACATTCCTACCCATTAACAAAATGTAATGTCGTCAAGTCAAATTCCGAGAGGAATACACACAGAAGACTGCCCTCATTTGTCAGTAAAACAAAAGAAAAATTACCAAGTTTTAAAAGACCACCGTGTCAG
>NW_019091879.1:0-19109 GCF_001949145.1 Acanthaster planci | reverse complement strand
GTACACCTACATGTAGTTTTTAGCTGTGTAAATGTGCCATACATGCACTTACATGTACTGTCCATGCACTCGAGAGCTAATGTTAAAGCTTTTGGGGGTTAAGAGTACACAATAATTCCAGCATTTAGCAATCAGTTTCTTCTCCATGGAGTGTTTTGCAGATTTTGTTTTCACTGCATGGCATTTACCACATGTCGGCTTTGATTGATCTGAATGGCTCATTAAGTATTGGACTGCATATCAAAAGTTGGCCACTGTATCTTGCCTTTTTCCAAAGTCAATCTTTTTGGCCAAAGTAATAGCATCTGCACATGAGTTAAACAGACAAAACTAGCAAAGCCAGCCCCCTTCCTCTGTCAACACCTTTCCTCCAGGAAAAAGACAATCATCAGCGATTCCCTCTTGGTTCGCCTCGCCAACATGCTCTGCAAGGAATTTGGGGAGAAGGAACTAGACATTCACCTGACGCGCATCAAGGAGATATTGCTGAGAAGACATCTGGTCATAGTCTACGAGCTTGGCTCAGGCGACATTGACAGTGCCATACTGCACGCCCTCCTGACAGGTAAATGCCATTAATACTCGGCACCTTCTCAGCCACTGTTTCTAGTCAGGCGTGCTGATTTCTCACATTTTACTTTTTGTGTATGCCATTACAAATCAAAGAGCGGCGAATGAATTCTTCCCAGCTCTTGTAATTCCCATGCTTTTTGCCGATCGAAACCGTTCTTTGTTATATTATTGAGTGTTACTTTTAATTTGCCAAATTTAGTTTTTTGTGGGTTGACATTGATGATAGTTGTACTGAATTTGTGCTTACCAGCCAACAAGGGCCAGGTTCAAGACCAGTTGCAGCTTGCTCAGATGTGGAACAGAGTGGATGTTGCCAAGCGAGAAATCTTCACAGAAGACCTGGAATGGAAGGTTAGGTGTTACACTTTTCTGTCACAGTGATGAGTTTGTGATTCTGTCTGATGACTTTGCAACAAAAAGACTTTACAAGTTGTTGGGATTAAGATCTTAGATTTGTTTGCATGTACAGTCATTTGCAAAAGTTTAGGACCACCCATAGAAAATGCATTAACCTGAAGGAAAACCAAACTTAAACCAATCAATCATGGCAACTTAAGTTTATTTTCAATGTGTGTTTGGTACCTTTGTTGAACATTTTTGACTTGATTTCCATGATTTGACATGTTAACAGTCTATAAGTCTTGAAGGTTTGCATGGTGAAGAGGTATAATAGAAAGTAGGTTTGCGGTAGCACCATGGACGTATCTCTTTTGTGAGTATTTGCGGTTCTGAAAAGAACCAGTGGTACTCGACGTTTGGAGCAGTATGCTCTGCTGGTCATCAGGAGAATGCCGAATACTGACTGGGAGTGGAGCTTNAGCCCACCCTAAGTCAGTATTTGGCGGATTAATTAAGGAAGAAGTTGCGAGATGTGAGGGTATCTGCACAGACTCTATACATTTTGAGGAGAAGGTTGAATTCTTCAGGAACAACCTCATAAAAGGCGGATACTCCCACCAAGACATGACCCTTCTCCTTCAGAAAGGCGAAACTCACAAGAACTTGAGCAGACAGGCTAAAAAGAAGAAAACGAGACTCCGCTTGTCTTTGTCTTGCCCTACTACCCACAAGTGCTACATTCAGGATCAAAACAGGCCATTCTAAAACAAATATGGGAGTTAATCGACCTTAATGAATATCTTAGTGCGCTCTTCTCAACCAAACCCTTCATTGCATATAAAAACATAAGAATAACAAGGATGGCTAGTACGGACGAATTTTGTCGCTACTAGATGTGGAGAACATTCAAATCCTAATGGAACTCCTTGAGGAACAAAATTAAGAAATATCGGTTAGGCATGGAGTCCCACACCAGAAAAAAAAAATATTTGGAATCTGCCTACTCCGATCATGCACTGGCTTGAGGAACAATCTTTGCCATCAGTTGCAACAAAAAATATAAAAGAACCAGAAAAGGTGACTGATGAAGTGCGGAAAAGGGCCCAGAAGTAGTAGGGATAGGAGAGTTCTGGATCACCTCCTCTTTCACCCCATTTCACCCACACGCGCCGGGGATTCCCATTCACCTTGAACTTTCGACCCCGGCGCACTTTTCCTGTAAACAACTTGTGACCAGCACCGATCGCACCAGCAATCACTCACAAAAAAGGGACTTGCCCGACCTGAACTCGTGACCTTTACTTAAAGCGTGGCTTTGTTCAAAGCAAAACACGCTATGTTTACAACCGCCTTAAATGAATGGCCTATATATAAAAATAACAAAAAAACATGTCAGGTCAGGTCGTTAGAAAAAATGATAACAATTTTCAAAACCCACATATAAATAGAGACATGAGCAACCTACAACACCGACCTCTACTATCGACCTTTAATCGATTTAAGAAGGCGTTTTTAGAAGATTTTGTCAAGCGGTACAATATTCCATCACCGGCACCAAAAACAACCAAAACCCGTAAACCTCACACTAAACCCGAGCTTATGGAAGCCGTACGGGCAGATAAAAAACAATTTAGGTATCTCCCGCGCCAGTCATATCGGCAGCAGTTGAAAACGGTTCAAAAATATAATATTCCTTTTGCAAACAGAGGCAGATATGTCTCACAGAACTTTATTGAAGCGATTAAAGCTTATACTCAGCCCGACGAAATTGCGGATGTCGATATTAGAAACGTGAGGCGCTTTCAGGGTAACTTTCGCAATTGGGAATTGATACCCCGTTTGTTTGAATACGATTTGATACACTTTTTTTATTTTTACAAAACTTTCATCGAGAAAAAAGCGTTGGAAGAACTAAAAGAAATTGGTTCGTACAAATTTCAAACGGCTCTAAAAGTTCAGTTTAGATTGGAAAACCCCGAAAAAAACTGCATTTGACGTATTCCCCTTTCCGAGCGACAACGATGCAGTAGCAAATAAAGCCGACGTTAAAAACGCGCTCACTGAACAGAGGTGGAGGCTCATACACAAAAAGGCTTGGGTTGGATCTTTGACAAAGTTGTCGCTTTCTACATCAACGTGGTTAAATATAATCCAGCGGGTTCTTCTTACATTCCGTTGCCTAAAGAATTGGGAGACAAAAAAGCAATCATAAACGTCCAAAATAAAGACCAAGAATGTATCCGATGGGCGTTGCGGGCAGCTTTAAAGTTATATTCAGACGACGTCAAAAGTCAGTTGGAAACAAATCCAAAATATAAAATAAACAAAATAAAAAGAGCGAACATTGACTTACATGCTGAAGGCGTCAGATGGTTTAAATTTTACAAACATAAGCTTTCCAACACCCATATCTGAGATCCCACGTATCGAATCGCAAAATAACTTGGCGATCATTGTGTTTGATTAGCCTACACCAAAAAAGACGGTCTTTACATTCTTTACAAAAGCGAGCGTCCATAAGAACCAACCAATTTACTTTACTTTAACAAAGGTGACGAAAATCACTACTGTTGGATTAAAAACTTTTCTCGGTTGACGAGTGATATCCATCATCACAACGGCCAAAAACACTTCAATTGCATGTCGCATTTCCAAACGGAAGAAAAGTTAACCAGACACAAAGAAGATTGTCAAGGCTTAAACGTTCCCACATGTACGGTCGAGTTGCCGACCAAGGGCGAAAATATACTCAAGTTTAAAAATTACAAAAATAAACAAGACGCGCCTTTAGTCATTTACGCCGATTTTGAGTCTGTTTTAGAAAAACTACCGCTAACAGATACAAACACTCTCCAAACACAGATTCACAAGCCTTGTGGATACTCATACGCGGTTGTCAGATGCGATGGAGTTCGCACTAGCCAAAAGACGTATAGGGGTGATGACGCGGCTGTTAATTTTGTACGGTCACCTTCTCAGGAAACAAAGAAGATCACCGAAACGTTTAAAAATAAAGCGAAGTTGATCTGGTTACCCGAGTTACAAAAAAATCTACGAAAAGTGTAATAGCTGTTGGATTTGCGAAAAGTTGACAGACAAGAAAATAGAAGAATCTCATTGCCAGTGTGATATTCCAAATGAACCAAAACAAAATCTGACAAAATTGATTTCTGTCATAAAAATGAAGCTGGTTTCAGAGAATGGGTATACTATAAAACAGGGAAATACAGAGAGAGACACACACACCGCTAGATGGTTTTTGGAAGGCAATTCTATCTTATGCAGGCTGTGAGAAGTCTTTGACTTGTTGACTTCTTTACCATTTCAACCTGTGGCGGCGAGTTGTCTTTGGAGCGAAACTTTTAAGAAAAGTTCATCAAGACAAGTGAAGTGCAGAGCTGAATCTTGATTCTGAAGAGACAGTCTGAGAGCTGAATCCAGTTCCAGTTTGTGGAATTGCCAAGTTCCCGTACTTCCGATGGCCATCACGCCTTCGCTGTTTCCGTTTTGATCTCGGTTTATTCTTATTGGTCGTGGTCTTCGTCCCCGTAATAGATCACGGTTGCACCGTCAAGTACTGAACTATTTTTCGGCATTTGTGGAGTCCAGCGTTCTTCACTGACAAATGCCTCGCCGAATTCTCGCCCGTAAAAATACTTCGTTTTTATGGGATATTCTTTATCATTGTGAACTATTTCCCATCAACATTTTTTCTTTGTTGCTATTTTATAAGTGTAACATTCTCATTAGAACATCTTGCTTATTTGTTCCTGATATCAGTATGATCTTGTTTGATTTCTTTGTTGCATCGGAGAAAATTCGAGCTTTGGAATAATTACTTTCCATGAATAGTTAGGACTTGTCGGATCGTAACAAATTCGATATAGTCTTTCAACACGGGTACATGTAATTTCCTTTTGGAGGGGGGGCACAGTTGAAATGAATCCCCATACACCCCAGGTACAAATTCCAGAGATGAAAGGCACCTCATTCTAGCCGGCTACAACGTGTATAGCCCTCGTTTGGACCTTGTTGTTAACTATGTGGAACAGGACGCTGTTCCAGGAGGCAAACTAATTTCCATATTCTTTCCTGGCGCAAGACGTGGTTGTGACAGCTATACGTTTCACAAGCTATATTTTTGGTGGACTAACATTTCTTTTCTTTTGTAACTCCCCACGCATAAATCTTTGACATTACGTACTGAAAGGGACAGAATCAAAGTGCGCAACCCTCTTAACGGTAAAAGTACGCCGTACTTTATGTCCAAAGGTCAAGGCGCTCGTTTGTGCAAAAAGAACTGCAAGCCGTACCCGAAGACGCAAAGCTATCCCCGATCAAATGGTGACCGAACACCGACGTGTCTGTTTTGTTCGGTAGCAAGTACCTCTGCTGTTACAATGGAATGCATATTGTGTCTGAAACATACACATACGCTGTGCACTTCGCCTCGAAAATTGTTTTGGATTTGCCGATGACTTTTTGTTTTCTTTTTGGTGGTCTGGGTGGTCTCGCTAGCGTGTTGTGACAAGTCACGGTAAACGTCTTCAGTAAACACCGGTAAAAGCAGACTGTTAATGTATGTGTAATTTCTTCTTTTTTGTCGCAAAGTTTCCTTTTAATCGCTGGTAATAAAAGTCGTGCTTGAGCGTCTCAGGCAAATGAAGGATATACACACCGCAATAAATGAGTTTATCGTCATAAATGTGATACTGGTTCTGAAACGGTGGTGTAGCCAGAGGGTAGTGGTGGGAACATGCCCCAACAAATTCTCAGTGCCCCCAGGTGCCCCCACTGAGAAAAAAAAATAAAAAAACCGGACGAATGGATATTGAACAAGGCTAACATAATTTTTTCTCCCCCAAAATACGACAAGTTGGTCCCCCCCAGAAGCTTGTGCCCCTTTTGTGTCCCCCTAGTAAAGTCCCAGCTACATCACTACTCTGAAAACCATTAATGATTCCTGCTCTAGAAGAATCTGCTTCGATCTTTCTGAGGTGTTTAAAATGTTTTTAAAATTATGACAATTTTTCTGCAGATGGTCAGTTTAGAATATGTCAATTTTTGGAAGAATTTGTAAATAAGCAATTTATACTGTAAAATAAAGTTAATCTTAAGGTGTATGTAAAATCGTATTGAAATCGGAGGATTTCGGTAATTTTTTTTAGACTTTATTTGGTAATGGCGTCACAGGTCACTGACCCGTGTCAAACGTCATTTTTACTCTTGATTCACACAGCTAAATTTCCACATCAGTGAAAAGAACATGTTCTTCTGATTAATTGGAAACCACATTGCACGTATTCAATGAAAAATGACAGGTTTGTGTGTCATTTTTACTAAAAGGGTGGAATTTTAAGTGAAAACTGTCCATTTTTGTTGATCTCTGCCTTGAGCGCATGGAAGGGCTGATTCCGCTAAAAACTGCCAAGTATTTATTATTCCTCAGTGTCTACCAGCACAGCAATTTCCATCGAAATCAGAAGACGTAAGGTCAAAAAGTGTTGGTCTGTCATGGAATGGCCCATAGTTCAAACGCCACACACATCTAAAGCTTGAAGGAACAACGTGTCGGTCGTGACCAAGTGTTTAGAAATGGAAGTTTGCTACAAAAGGTGGGCTCTAGTGTAGTATTCTGAAGTTGCGCTTTCTTATTTGATGCCACCGTAATAAATTATGCAAACTTATCAAACGAGTCCATGTATACGGGTACACACCTTTATGCAAGACTAACTCGATTCTTTTGTGTCCTGTGCAAAGTGGCCCTTCAGTGAACTGAAGGACTACTTGGGGCAGGATTTCACTAGCTTGTCAAGCAACGTTGCCGTAAAGTGGAACGGGTTGTAAAACGCAATTGTCCACGCGTAAACGAAACATATTTTTCAGGGTTTTTAGCGACATGACTTTGCCGTCTCCAAATACAAAAACGCTTTACATTATTAAATGTACGTCTTATTTTTATAGATTGTGGAAAATAATGGGGATGGGCGTTATTTTCTGATTTATGGTTTGAGATGCTTCTTAGCGTACCCATCGCATGGCAGTAGTCTCACGTTTGTGAAAAACTTATTAATTTTCTCGTTGCAACACATATATTAAAAAAATAATAATAATTTTCAAACGAGGACGCTAGTTTTTATCGTGGGTTCCTGCGTTCCTTGAAAGCGCGCATTGGCATTTGGGCTCGTACTTTGGGTACAAGGGATTTCGCAGACCCAACACGTGTTAATGTTGACTTTCTCTTTAACTAGAAACTCAATAAATCGTTGTGAAGAGAGACTGCTGCACCCCACACGACGGGACAAAAACCGCAAGCTTTGTGCAATCGCGTTTTGGTTGGGTTACCCGGCTTGGTAATTTGTTTCAGGGTCTTACTTTGCTAGCATAGGTTCAAAAGCTGGTAGTGGTGCTGGAGGAGGAGGAAACCCTGTTCGGAAAAATGTAAAAAAAGCCGAGAAGTTTGGTCAGATATGAGAATCAAAGATTGCAAAGACTTTCCTGCAATAGCTCAGTTGATTATAGTCTCCATGTTATTTTGTAAAATCATACAGTAGTAAATGTGTATGTACTTGGAACATCACCAACGCTGTTCACAGTGCAAAAGGCGACCCCACCCACGTAAAAATAAAGCAGCCGTATATTCAAATTTGCGGTTCATGGAAGATCCTATTCATCTGTCAAAGATTAAAGATTACTTACCACTGCCCATGTTTGGTTGGGATCGCGAAGGAGACAGAGTAAGGACGAATGGGATGTCTAAGGCCTGCGCCAACAGTGGGCTACAAGGTATACAGTCGTCTGCCATAAGCATGTCAGATCTCTCCTCGTGTAGCCGTTTCATTGTAGCTGAGTCATTAAACAGGGCGTCACCCATACAAAAAATATCTATAGAATTCTATAAAAAGGAATTCTATAGATTATCTATAGAAATTTTTCTATAGTGCTGTATAGTGTTTCTATAGATTTGGTTCTAAAGGATCCTATAGAGTTTCTAAAGAAAACGTACAATAATTCTTTAGATTTTCTATAGACTTTCTTTTAGACTTTCTATACAATTCTTTAGATACCTCATAGAAGTTTTCTATAAAGATTCTATCATGAATCTATATGTATATTCTATAGATTTTCTGAGAAATTTCTATAAACTTCTAAAGACAGCTATGGTGCATCAGTAGTGTATGCATGTAGTCAGTCTATGGACATACATGTATTTACTAGACATGAACATGGCTATCAAATTTGTGTATCCTAGTGTTTGACACACCATTCTGAGCAACTTTAAAAGACCTCTGCTTTTTACTGGAGTCGAATTCAGTCACTTGTCACAAACTTAGAACAATTATACTGCAAAAGACAACCAATTACGAACTGACACACTGGAATTTTGTGCATGTATTATATATATTTTATTTCTGAAACGGCTCGTTTTAGTTTTTTCTCTTGAAATAAAAAAGAGGGTGGCAATGTATCCGTAGCACACTTCTACGTTTAGGCAAGAGGGCAGATCAAGTTTTATGTACATGTATATATACTTCTTACTGTAAAATGCTTAAACCCTAGCCCCCAAGGGTTGCTAGCGCCTATAACCTTCCCCATTCACACAAAGTTAAACACCCATATGGGACTTTGTGCACAGAGGCTGTTGGACTTTGTTTTTCTAAGGTATGCCAAACCCATGCAAAAGCCAGCTGTTATGGGCCTACCAGACCTATCCCCAGAGAATTAAACACTTTACTGCTGTTTAATTCTGTGTGGGGAAGGTTATAGGGTTAATGAATGTAAATCTAACTGTGGCAGCTGGTCACACAATATAAAAATATAAAATAGAGTAAATAACATCTTACAGTTGGTTTAAATAATGATGATTAAAGAGCAACTCAAAGAAACACATGTTTTCTCTGATTTTATCTGTTGAAATAAATAAGGAAGCATCCAAATTGAATGCAGTGTTATTTGTCTTTGGAGCTCAACTATAACAAGCTAAAAGGGCTTTTCCTGTTCATGCCAAGATGTGAATTCTGAAGATAAGTCATTTTGAAAAACCAGAGAAAGTGAGGGGAACCCTCACCCTGTGTTAGTAGTGCATAAACCCTTGTTCATGTGAAACAGGGCATGTAGCCATTGTTTGTAGCTGTTTTCTAGTCCCTTGGTTTCGATAGTTCCTTCACTTTGTTGGCAAGGGACTGACGTAGCAGGACACCGGAGGCTGACGGGAACCTCTTCAAAGTGTAGTCTATATGGGAAAACAATTTGATAGCATGCGCCAACATTAAAAAAATTGAAAGAGCAGCTATTTTAAGTAACCACCTAGGACAAACATGTAGATGGGTTTACATGTACAGTACATGTATAGCACCAAAATTTTCCTGAGCTTAATAGTCGACTACAGGTACATGTATGTCCACATATTTGGTTACTTTAGTTTGTGTTTGGCTTAGTCTAAAACAAGATATGAACTGTTAATCAATCACTTATTGTCATATGAGACTAACTGATTTACAAATATGGCAAACTGCTCAGGTAGGTGGCCATTCCGGTTTGGAGAATTTATCCAAGACAATGCAAGCAACAAGATTGGAGGAGGAATATTTAAACTTTTTCAGGCACAGAACATATGTTCATGGTCTTGACAATTAGAAAACATACCGAGAAGAGCTTTCACTCTTGCAGGGTCAAGAGCTTCCTTTGGGCCCTTGTCCTGATGGGCGTTGCTCTTCTTCCCCGTCAAGCTCTTGCCCATCACTTCATCCCTGCTGAAGAGGGCAGAAAACAGATTCCTGGCCAACTTTGTTGCAGTGTCACTTCCCTGCACAACGGTCAGAAGTTGGCCCTTGTCCATGAGGACACCATACCCAATGTCAACCTGAAAAATTGTGCAAGATAGGGAAAAAGCATTTTATTTTCCACAGATACAAGTTGTAACAACCAAGTTTAATGGTTAATCATGGCCATTTTACCAAGGAATATGACATTTGTCATACAACATCACCATTTATGTAGGTTAGTGCATTTCCTGTGACCATGCTGACCCAAGGGCATGTGAAGATGTGAGCTAGAAATTTAGTACAGGGGAGCTGTGATCCTTCAAGACAAAATATCCTTCCCTAGGGTAAAAATTGATTGTGAACCCTACGTTGAGAGAACATTAGCATTGTCAGAGTGGGACAAATGAAAGTTATGAAAATTCATTGGTCTCACAATGGTATAATCTCTTGACTCTACCTTGCTTTTGCTGCTTGGCTTCTTGACTGGAGTAGAGTCAGAGAAGGATGTGTCCCCATCATTTTTCTCTGAAGCCAAAGTATATGTAGCATTGCTACACAATACCTTCAGCTGATCCACAACAGTGTGCAATTCTGAAATAAAACACCACTTAATTAATTAAATATTCGAGCATTGTTTTACAAACGGGCTATCATTTCCTCTTCTTAAAGTTATTTTCAAGAAAGTTGCAAATAACACACAAGAGAATACGAAAAATGTAGAAATGCACTTTACCTGAGCATAGGCCCTACATGTCTTCAGTAAGTGAACAGCAACATGAATTAGTTTAAAGTTTTTCTTTATATTGTAAACTGACTTAACCTACAGGGACTTTGCATACAGAAAAAGAAATCAGAACCATGCTCTGAACAGGGTGCTCTATGTAGTGCTTTTGGTGGCTTTTTCTCTAGCACAAATGAACATGTATATAGTACATAGTGCATGAGAATGTACACATACACGTACCTATTTGTTAGATATTTTCCAAATTAGGTTAGGCTTGCTAGATAGTTTCTGAATTTACCTTTGAACTTGGAGAGCTCAGCCACCTCTGCTGACAGCCTGGTCCTCTCAGCTTTCAACTCTTTATACTTGGCTCGAAGGCTGTCATACTTGGCACACCTGCAATCTGGTTTATGTGCAAGTTCCTCCTCCTGGTTACGAACTTGTCTCCTCTGCAGCTCATCCAAGATGGCATGGGTTGCCACAGGAGCTTTTTGCTTCTTCTTAGCTGGCTGTAAAGTCAAACCACAGGGAAAACATGAAGTGTACATGTGTATAGCCCACAATCAGCTCAATTATTTCAGATAATTGCTTTAGTACATTTTCTCTAAGTCATCCTACATTTTTCACCAGATTCCCCTTTTTTGCACAATGTCATATGCTTTTAACTAAAAAAAGCAATGCTGAAATGGATGGATTTCATTAATAAAAAGTTCAACACATGTTTTTTCCCCCTCACAATTTTTTTATATATGCTGTGGATATAGCATGACAGCTATTGAAAATTTAGACCATTATCACATAAAATACACACACCTGTTCAAACTCTTCGAAATCTGGATCACTCTCTAAACGAGCTGGCTTGCGGGTTTTTCTCCGTCCAACACCAAGTTCCTCTTCCCTGACTGAAATGGAAGACTCACTGGTCCCTCCATCATTTTTGGTCCTCTCCATTTCCAACTTCTTCTCCATCTCCTTTTGTCTCCCTGAAATTGCCAAGAAGAGTTTAATTATAATTAATACCTAGTTCTACGGCATTACAAAAAATGGAATGCTGAATACACGTTATTTCACACGTGCGTATTTTTATTTTACTTAATGTCAAATCCACTTAGAGATTTCTATGCCTCATACACACCTTACGTCTTTCTTTACATGCTCAGATGTTCTCATTGACCATGTCGACTGCCAAGTACATGTTGAAGCTTTACCCATATGACTATAGGCAGTGGGTGCTTGGTCCGAGTTGATTTGGGTCCGAGTTATAGTTTGGGTCCAAGATGGCTTTGATCTGAACCTAAGCGCTATGATGGAACTAAACTACATGTAATTTAGGCAAGGCAACTCTTGGGCTTAAAACTCTCAGTTGCCAAATGGCTGCCTTTTGAGCTTACCTGCATAATATCGGCCCTACATGTATATGAAAAAAAATAATCGGACCGATGCTCTAATCATCGAAGATCGATTGAGACTCAAACTTGTGAATGAATTAAATTGCCGGAAGTGGAATAGGATCAACAGATTGATCCAGCGTATGAGCGCAGCAGGCCTACAAAAGTGCATGTACATGTACACTACAGTCACAAAACTACAGGTAAAATAGTTCCAGACATTTCTGCTGGCAATAAATACGTCATGGATTTGGACAAATCAGAAAGGACTAGTCCTAGGGCAGAAGACCTTTAGTACGGAATTTGTTGCCAATGCCGCGGTTTAATATCCACTGCCAGAAATGAATTTCCTAAACTAATTTACTATAATTTATAAATATATTAAAATACAATCAGGTAACAAAGAAAAGAATGACGCCAAGTCCTACTTACCATATGCCAAAATGGTACATGGTGCAGCTTCCCGTCCTCTCCGCCAGTAAAATTCAAAGACTCTTTGAGAATTACGGCCATGACCGCAGCCTGTCGCGTCTCGAAGGTCGATCTCGGTGATCACACCGACTGCATTCTTGATGGGAAGAACATCCCACATGTCTTCCTCGTTGACCCATTTTACCAACACGAACAGGGAGCACCCAATTCCTGCCATTTTTTAGTCGAAAGCGTTGGACAACAATTCTGAATAATGTCGATCAAGAATATGACATGTATGACTGAGGTCGAGTAACGTGAGCACGCTTGCGCTTCTATTCTACGTGTGGCTTGAAATTACGCGCCTGAGCTAGAGAGAGCTGGCTGTGTGCGTGCGTGGCAAATTTCATTGGTGTCCGTCCTTGAATGCAGCATGGAGCCCATCAGGGTACCAGTGATAAGCTTTTGGGGGGTGCTTGTATTGGTTCATTTATGGAACCCCCTATGCTCAATTTGCTTAGACTGGTTCCCATCCCAATCGTTGATTGATGTTCAGAAACATGGGAGAGAAAGGGAACTAGTCTACCTGCTTTGCGCACGTTCCCAGAGTTGTCAGAAAAAGATGTTCGATTAGCACGCTAGAAATTGGATACGAGAATGCATACGTACGCGTGACGATTTATCGATGACATGACACTGATGGACGAGGCACAACGCGTGGCACGGGGCGATTTATCAACTGTTGTGTAGAATTATCATTACAATATCGTGTAAAATTGGCTTGAAGAAGAAATCAGCAATATAGAAGCACGCCTCCAGATTTCCTTACTTGTCATGGCTAGTTCACAAAGTGAAATAGGCGCAATTTCAAAGAAAAAGAAAAGGCCCAGAAGAAAATACAAAGAGGGACACTTCAACTTGTGCCACATGCCATGCACGTTGTCGGATAATCTCCTTTCTCTCCCTGATCGGGGTCGGCGAAAGCATAATTTTAGGCAGACTAAAACAGTAATCAGTGACCGACAAGACCGAGACACAGATAGTTTCCAGAGCACAGATAGTGATGCAGATGTATCTGGTGTTGATTCTGACATCGACATGTATGGCATTGGTCGTGTTGGTTCTGCCAGCCATCATGATCATGATGGTGATGCGTTCGCTTTGGGCCTCGGGCCCAGTAGTAGGTCTAACCCATTGCCTCCTTCGACTTCAGCTTCGATAACATGGGACTCCAGTTCCGATAGCATGGAAGAAGATCCATCAAATCTCTCAAGTGCAAAAATACGACATGTAAGTAGGCTTATTTAATATTGTACTTTTGTAGGCCGGGCCATAGGCCCACTAGTAGTATTGTATATTTTTGTAGCTTATATTGTCATGATTTTAACGTATTGTCATGATTGTATCTAGGATTATTTTTGTGGTCACACAATGTCTCGGGTGGGGGCTAAGCATTTTTTATGTAAACGTCCGGATTTCAATGCAAATTATAAAATCTATGGAAATTCACAGACCACTAATGGTAAGAAAGAATTTCAACTAGGCCCCTAATCTCTCTCTTGTATATTTCAACAATGAAAACGTCTGTTCAGAAATAAATTGCAACAAAAACAGCAAAAACGGTTCATTACAATGTAGATTAGGTCGAGAATGTGAAAACTGAGGATTGCATTGATAAAAGGACGCAGTACTGTTGGTAATGGTGGAAAAAGTTTCGAGACTAATGTATGCGCATGTATTCTATGAACAAGTATCTTTTCGTTAATTTCATACCTCGGCTTGACCTAGTCAAGCATAATACTTTTTTTTCTGTCGGCAAATATGTCCAAAGTTTAGAAGAGCTGTACCAGAGTCCTAGTTACTCAAATTAACATTTCCATCCCATTTTGTCTCTGTTTTTGCAACAGCAACCTATCCATGAACTTGATGAAGTACATGTACATATAAGTGATGGTGATTGTGGTCAAACTCGAAGGAATGGAAAGCTGGATAAAATGGTAAGACAATCTTTGCCTGGCTATTGATTGTTAGTGGTAGTTTATGTGGCAAGGGTACTCATTTAAATAGTTAATATTTTACTGTTGAAGAAAATAAATATTTTGTTGACAAGTATAAGCACATGATGTAGCTTAAATGCTTCATTGTTTGAAGGAAATGTCAGTCTACTGCTGCATTAAGATTTTAAGATCACTCGGCCTAATCCAGGAACTATCTGTGCAATTACGGCTGTTAAAAGTGAGGTTGATAGTCTGAAATTGTGCGAAGCAATCTTACAAAATCATCCAAAAAGTGCATGTGCAAAGTCAAACACCTGCGCTTGACACATGCAACATGGCAGTGAGCAAGTATGTACAAATCCCATTGGGTAGGGCTTTTCATCTGCTAAAACATCTTCAGACAAGGCAGCTACCTTTGCACTAGCTTTCCCTTCTTGTCAACAGCCTTTACTTTCCAGGTCATCAGATGATGACTCAAATAGCTCAACCCAACAGAACCCCAACAGTGGAGACAACACAGAGAGTGAAGAGGATGCCCTCGTCGAATCTAGTCCATTAGATGAGGATGATCAGCTTAACCGCCATGACCTGGTAAATATTTCTTTTATTTTCCATGAGTTCTACACTGTATGATACTTAGCATGCGCAGAATAAATTTAAGTCATTCTTCTGTAGTTAGAGGGGAGAGAACAAAATTGGGGTTTATTTAAAAACTTTCAAAGATTGTGTATTTCTGCATTGAAAGGTAAAATGGACAGTACATTCTACTCTTGTATTTTTGAACATGTCCAAAGTACACAGTAGACTGCAGGAACATGTCAACAAAAATGAAGCGTCGTCATTTTACCTGTGCATATATTTTTACATGTAGCTGTTGATTATTAAGTGCAAAAAGGGAAGATTTATGCATTTGTCCCATATGATAAGTGTAAAACAGACACCTGAATTTGTGCTTCCTTACACGTGTAAGAGTTGATGCACTCTTTGACCATTGAATATATATGACTTAGTGTTTGTTCAGATGTTGAGTTTGTCATGGTTTTTGACCAGTGTCTCCGCAGTAGCTGTGTGGTTTATGACCATTACATGCAATTTGAACCTGCAATGCCTTACGTTTGCATATATTCTATAGTGCTTAGTGGGTCTAACATGTAACGAAATTGGCCTTTTCGTGCATATCAACAGCTCGTACATTCTAGCTCATCAGATGACGACACAAATAGCTCAACCCAACAGAACCCCAACAGTGGAGACAACACAGAGAGTGAAGAGGATGCCCTTGAGTCTAGTCCATTAGATTCTGATCAGCCTGACCATGACCTGGTAAATAAATTTCAAATAATTCATAGAGATTAATGTGAGAATTCTACAAGTTTCATCTTGGTAGGCTGTGCATTATGGCCCAACATTTCATAAGTGTGGGGAAAAGGAAATATCAATGCAGTTTGGTAAGTGTTAAACAAGGCCTGAGTCTGATGCACTCCAGGGCTCATTTAAGGATGGGGTTGTCATTATCTCAATTTTCCTCTCCTTTTAAAAAGTATCATGTGGTTTGTATATTTGCATCCATGCGGCTAACACAGCTACATAAATGGCTAGTACACAACTGACTCAAGATAAATGCAATGATCAGGGCAAGTTTTGAAAGCAATTATTTATATGAGGTACATACATGTAATATAAATTCATGTATCCCCCAATAGTTTTGATTCAAACAGTATCAATTTGTATTTTCGCATTTTGAGCTGTAATGTTGATGCTTAAACATGTGTTTGGTATGTGGGAATTCATCACATTTAAGAGCTTTTGCAGAATTGTTGCCATGCATAATATTGAACATTAATTGACGTTTATATGTATCTTTTATTTAAATAGGATGGTCTGCTGTATCCAGATGCTCAAGTGACAAAGAAGGAGAGTCTGCTGCTCATTATGGCCCATTGTCTTCGGCATGGATTGACACATGAAGGTCTAAGCAGTCTGTTGCAGCTGCTCCAGTTTCATTTGCCAAGGGACACCTTCTTTCCGGTCTCCAAGTATCTTTTTAACAAACATTTTGAAGGTTTTTGTGGCCCTCTTGATTGTCATGTATACTGTGGTTCATGTCAAGGTTATGTTGGGACAGACGGCAGACCTTGTTCTGACTGTGGGAAAGTCATCCACTATGATGACAGTATCACCTCTGGTAACTACTTCATTATTTTTAGCATTTCCCAACAGATTAAGATACTTCTAGAAGATCCGCAAATTCAAAATAAACTCTCCAAAAGTAGTGATAATGTACACAGTGGCCTCTGTTACCAACAGCTTCCAATGGGAGAGGGTGACCTCAGTGTTACTTGGGGATCGGATGGAGCAGCAGTCTTCAGTTCCTCAAATTTCTCCATTTGGCCTCTTCAATTGATGATCAATGAACTGCCCTATGCAGTTAGAAGGAAGCACATTTTGTTGGGTGGCCTTTGGTTTGGAAGTGGGAAGCCAAGGTTTGACTCATTTCTGAAGCCAGTTATCCAAGAAATGAACATAATGAGTAGTAAAGGAGTGTCTTGGGTAGATGCAGGCTTAAATCCTAGAAACAGTAAGGTGTTTCCCGGGCCACTTACATGTGATAGCGTGGCCAGATGCCAACTGCAGAACATCATGCAGTTCAATGGCAAATACGGCTGTTCATGGTGTCTCCATCCAGGTGAACAAGTTGAAAAGGGTAGAGGACACGCAAATGTGTACCCTCTGACTAACTTGGAAGAACTACCCAGGCAAAGGGACGAAAGGGCTTTCAAACAAGACTGTCATTTGGCAGTTGAAACAAACACAACTGTCAATGGCGTGAAAGGGCCATCCATCATTTTGTTATTATTTCACTTTAACATCATCTCGGGCTTTGTTGTTGATTATATGCATACAGTTTGTCTTGGTGTAGTCAGAGCATTGACATTTCTATGGCTAGAGAATACAGAGAAGCCATGTTATATTGGCAATTGTTTGTCTATGTTGAATGAACGACTTAGCCACATCAGACCTCCTGCAGAAGTCATGCGTATTGCAAGATCGCTCTCTAACAGAAGATACTGGAAGGCCCATGAATGGAGAGCCTGGCTTCTGCACTACTCACCATCAGTTCTTAAACATGTACTTCCTTTTACATACTATGCACATTGGATGACCTTGGTCACTGCAGTGTATATTTTGTCGAAAAACTGTGTGGACCATACAATGATAAATCAAGCAGAGGTTCTCCTAGTAAAATTTGTTCTTGAGTTTGAAGATCTGTACGGTAAAGAATACATGACATATAATGTCCATCAGCTCATTCACATGGCCGATTCTGTTAGGAACTGGGGTCCACTATGGTCAATATCTTGTTATGCTTTCGAAAGTATGAATCACAAACTTGGTAAAATGATTTCAGGTACTCAGTACGTACAAGTTCAAATTTCTAAGAAGTTTTTGCTGAGCAGAATACTCCCTCATATTGCGCTGGACTGTTTTCAGGAAAGTGAATCGCAGAGGAATTTCTTTGAATCAAGTATCAATCACTTTCCATTGTCAAAGTCTATTCAAAGAGATGTCTCTGGCATTTTGCTTAGAGGTGCACCCAAACTGCTTCGGCTTGGCAACAATGAAGGCAATTTGCTACAACAATTAGGATATACCTGTGAAACTGTACTTTGTTATAGTAGGGTCTCTATACGAGGTGTAACTATTACAACTGATACACACACCCATAAACGAAGGAAGCGAATAGACTGCTACATCAGCTTAAAAAATGGCACGGTTGCAGTTGTAAAAAGAATCATCTTGGTATGTTTATCGTGTAATGAGATAAACTCATGCAGCTGTGAGAAAACATGCATGCTATATGTGTCTGTTCTCAAAATAAGAAGTATTTTTGTTGTGGACAGGCAAAGATCTATAACACATGGCGGATTACATAGTGTAAAAGGTCATAAAGAATACAGGTTATGTTCATTAACTGAGTTTGAGAGCAAAGTTGCTTTTATTGACACTGGTAAAGATGAAGTACTGTCAATTCTTCCCAACATTGTTGATCAGGACTAAATGCTTGTAACCTGAGATCCTTGGGAACAATTCTGGCAAATGTTTAACTTGATGTACTGAAGTGTGTGTTTGTGTTATGTTCACTATCATAGGGCGAGTCTGAAATTTTGGTCTTAGGTTTTCTTGGGATGGGATTATTAAATAATCTTTTCAAAACATGAATATGTTGAGGATTAAAAAACACAATTTCTATTCACAAAATTTAATGTGGACTGTGATGGCATTAACATGTATTTCAGTTTTGCCCATGCAGTAACTTTGTAAAAATGTTAAATTCACAAAATTGTATTTATTTTCCCCTTGGTCGAAGCACTATGTTTGTTTGCTTGTAGATATTAAAGTTCATTGCGCTTGATTAACCTTGACGTGCAGTGTTTAATGTCTGTGAATTTGTAATTGTGTTTTATGCATGGAAATTGTAAACAAATTCATCATCATGCATCCTCATCATGGCTTGACTTTTCAAGATTCCAGACAGGTTGTGCGAAGCAAACAAGCAAACAGCAGCTTCTTTTATGATGTGCCTTCAGTCTTGTTGCAGAAGCGACTTGGTCATGTTTCATGTTGGTCATTATGCTCACGAGGCTCAGCAGAAACAAGAAGCAGTAATACATATTCAATAGAAATAATGGAAAATTCTGTACAGAAATGATTTCTATATACTCTCTATCAACCTCTATAGAGTGCAATTTCTATAGGGAATGGAATTACATATAACTTCTGTAAAGTTCTATAGAACAAAAAATTGTTCTATAGAATATTCTTAGAGGTTTCTATAGAAATTTTAGTGTTCTATATATGTCTATAGAGGTCTATAAATCATTCTATAGAATTCTATAGAAGTTTTTCGTAT
>NW_019091877.1:0-17662 GCF_001949145.1 Acanthaster planci | reverse complement strand
TGGTGGCAGGCAGCCCACACTTCATCTTTGCACTGGAATTCCCCACAAACTGCTGGCCCTTCAAGAACGTCATTTCCAGACATCTTGTCCAAGGGTATTGGTCCACCTGCAAAATATGAACACAAATATTCTGGCATGAAAGCAACAAACTTTGAGAAATTAAACTTTGAGAAACAAGAAAACAAAACAAAAAAGACAATAATGCAGATTATATAACAATGCTTTTTATGTCTATTGGCATGGCTGCCATTTTAAAAAGGGAGGGGTCCTTGATGTGTGCGTTATTGTAACCAGGATACATGTGTACATATATATGCACTTGCATATGGAAATTATCAAAAGAAAAGAATTTCTGGAATTGCTGCCTGAAAAATTTAAAAATACAACAATGCTCACGACGGAGTAACGGAACAACAGAATTAAACAATTAGTCGGAACATTGAAAAACGATCAGAACATAAGGTTCAGAGTAAAGGTGTCAAAATTCAGAGCAATCTTCAATAAAATGAGTGTAGTTATAACACCCTTATACATGTGGTTGTTTTTAATGTGAGCTGAATGTTTTTCCATGATTTGTCTTTTCCAACACCAGTGCACATGACAATAATCACTCTCATTTAACAACAGTTTTTTGGAGTTACAGTTTTAAATTTAACTCTGAATAAGCTCACCATTGAGTCTGGACGACAAATACTGCGATAGCGGAATTTCATCATCATCGTCAGTCTCAGTGTTAGAGTTGGGAGGTGACTCCTCCATATCGATGATGGTACCCTTCCACTCGCCATCATTCCACAGCATGGTAACTGATGACCCTCTCCGCAGGACACCATCAAACTTCAAATCTGCAGTGGACACAACATTTTTTAACCCATCCCAAAAAACCACCACATCCATGACGGGGAAGCTGCTTCAATTTAAAAAATGTAAATTTCCTTCAGTTAATTTTCTAAATGTTAAAAAGTTGAAAAATTCATGGCTGGTCAAAATTTTCACTCCGTGAGTGTGACTAATCTTGCCAGAACTTACATGCAGATGTTGGAATTATTATTATGACAATACTAGGGAAAACAACCTACTTCTTTGATTTACAGAGGAGCCCAGTTGTGATTTATTGACACCTGGTGCTAAACTTATTTTTCACAGGATACACTTTCAAAAAATTAAAATGTGGCAGTAGGCCTAATAATGCCACGTTGTAACCATAACCTACTAGGCTAGATACTTAAGTAAGCACCTCAAAAATCAAGCCTTGTTTGAAATGTTTGCACATGTTGCTTCTAAACATGCAGTTTGGGCGTATTTGTTGTTTCAGCAAACCCAATGTTTAGCTTCAAAATAACCAGTTTGCTGACAAAAATTTTTCTAGATTTTCTAGATTGGCATTTGAAAAAACTTTTAGGCCTGAAGGTTCATCAGAATTTTTTAACTTCAAAGGTGTGGAATGTTAACATCTGATTTTACAAGATGAGCAAGTAGTGTAGTAGTATTGGTAGGGTCTACGTTTTCAAAAAGGCAACCACATGAACCAGCCAATTTTTTGCTTAATTCCCTGACGCCTCGAATTCCAGACTAATCTGCTAGTGCTAGCCTAATGCAATGTCAATCAATATTATTTTGTCAAGCATGTGTCAAGGTAACCACTATTTTATAGCCTACAAGTTTTATTTTTGTCACAAAAAAGCTTGCCAATAGTCAAACACTCCGCGAGGAATTCGAGACTCTAAGACCGCCACATTCATGAGGAAACGGCATGATTAGGCCTAGCCTCGCACAATGGTAGTAGGCCTACTACTAGTAGGCTTGAACTACATGTAGCCTAAGCCCGACCTAGGGCTAGGCCCGACCTAAATAGTGTCAGTGTTTGCGTAAATAACTGAGCGTCAATTAAATATGAGCTAAGTAGCGTTTAGGGAAAGGTGATTTTTTCAATATTCATGGAAGGACAAGAATGCACTCTTAATTCCACACTCACTTTGGTATATTCAGCCTGGAAGTTCAAGGACAGAATTAATGACGGACGGGACTGCAGCCAGTTGTTGCTAGACGCCATATTGCTTATTTGACATCGTTCCCATATGCTATGCATGCACGCGGCATTACATGACTGGTCATGCGCGCCTTTACTTATTGTACTGTACGGGAGCTAAAACCATACGCTAAACATTGCTCTCGTTGATCTTCATGAGCGCAGAGAAAAAGGTTGAAGTGCCTTTTCGTGAAAACCTTGACCCATGGGCTTGCGTTTTCACGAAGGGGCGAATTTAAATTCGCCCCTTCGTGAAAACGAAAATTGGCACTTTTGGATAAATTTACAAATTTGTCATTTTTTATTTTACGGATTTCTGATGATTTTTTTATATTTTACTTTCACCGTCTTGTAGATGTTGCACTATTTGATCGTTTTCACAAAAAGAATAAAAATCGACAGAGACGATTTTTCGTGAAATTCGCCTCTTCGTGAAAACACTGACGATATGGTATTAACAACATTCGAAAGGTGATTAAACAAGCAAATGAATCTGAATTTCTACAACATACATGATCAATTTCAATGGGCACGAGAAGGCGATGGGCAATGCTGAATGAAACGTCTTTGGCTCTCTTCTGCAGTCTTTCATCTTGCCAAAAGTGGTTATAAGTTGCTCCGATGATTTGCAATGTACGTGATGATCGTCGACCTCTCTCAAACAGTTGTTCCTGCATCACAGATTTGCCTGCTGTACAGTATAAACAGCAGTGGCGAGCTGACATGTGAAGGGAAATACATGTAAAATGCTATTTAAGAATTTAAACAAATTAATCACACAGGTTACCAGCTGTCAATGCATCCATGTGCCTAGTCAAGATGTGCTTGCCCCTAATAAAGAAGCAAGGCTGGTCCAGGAATAGTAGTTTGGGAATAGTAGTTTGTCTTTTGTGTATTTTCAGTGTATTTAAGTCAGGTAGCTCACATTTGCTCTCTAAGTAAATTTTTCTACAGCTTACCATTGCATCCACATACGCCATACAACTTTGTCAGCAGCTCATAATCGCCGAAGCAGAATACTCGGATAGACCTTGCCCTCCAAATTGCTAATAAAGTGGAGATAATTTTTCTGAGTTAAATGTGTTGATTTCGCCTAAATACGGTTAAAGTGTTTTATTTTTTTTACACATAAAATACAGAAATGTGTCTCTTCACATTACAGGAGAAAGTAAGAAAGAATTCATGCTTACTGCCACTTCGTGGATCCAAGCTTTGCAATCTGGTCAAAGGTAGGTGGAAGTACCCTTTCGATATTTACTCTCGAATCTTTCGCCTCGAAGCTTGCGAATACGACCGTTTCCTAAGAGAAAATACTATGCCTCCACTCTTGTTAATCAGGTCCAAACTAATGGGTACTGGAACTTATGTCAAGGTTTTGTTCAAATATTTAAAGATGTTCTCATGAGTAATATTAAATGACCATTGTGAAGGTGGCACAAGAGAGGCTGCTGGTAGGGTATTGGATCTTCTTTTGTGTGATACTCCTCCTTTCCCTTGTTTCATTACCAGATCACACACAAAACAGTCGCCTTGTAGTTTATGCTTTAGCCAATCTGATAGCACAATTTGGTTCAATCGCAGTTTATCAATATTTCTTGTGCCAGCAGTATAAATGCGGAATGTTTTTAGAACACCTTTCACAAAGAAAAGCAGGATGCTCGTTTGAACAGTCTTTCCAGGTGCTCACTCGAAAAACACTGTAAATTTTCTTACGGATATTGATGCAAGAGACTGGTTTCCGACTTGGTTTTCTCAATCCTGGATGGAGCTTTTCGATGCAAATTCGGCAGAATTTCCCTAGTGACTCTTGGTGAAATTTGAAGCTCATTTTGTGACCCCCCCCCCGATATGTAGACGCGTGACTAAAGCACAACCCCTGATAAACACACTGTACATGTAATGTGTATTTCCAGCAAACTTTGTAAAGCGCGCGCTCAGCGCGAAGGCTATAGGTTTCCGTACTGCAGTGTATGCGCTAAGGATGCCGTTTACCAGCAACGAGGCAACCAAAATTCTTTACGCTGGGAAGTGATTTTAGCGTACATTTCATAGTCGCAGTTTCAGATACAGTGGTCTGTCCCAGTGACAAAATGAATCATTTTGAACTTGTTACACATTGGCTTTTTATTTGCATATACTGGTTCTTCGGACAACCCCCCAGTTATCTGTTTCTAATCTTTTCGTCGTCCACACTGCACGCAAGTACGTTAACCAAGTCATAGAAAATTTCATCGTTAAAAATTCCTGGAGGCAAATGTCGATCTATTCAATGTTGATTTCTGAGTGAAAAAATTAGTTTTACAGTCTGCGTCATTCAGACAGATAATTCTGTGAGTTAATCTGTTTTGTATTGAGGATTACTTCTGCACGGAATCACGTCTTTTTCCGTACACGGGAAGCGCCATCTTGTGTGACGTCACACGCATGAGTGGAGTTAGAAAAAACCGCATATCGGTACTTATTTTACGCTCACGCTATGTGGGTGGAAAGGCCGTGGTAAATCAAACAATGAATTGACATATTTTATTGTAATTTCCTAAGCTGTACTTTTTTAAGTTTTGAAATGCATGTGAGTGACTGAGGGCAGTACAATAAAGTTGAGGTTAGAAAATAAAAGCAGTATAGTTAAATATTGACTTGTCTAAATATTTCCAGGAACCCTTGACTGAAGGCCCTAAAATGGACCCTCCGGAACAAAATGATTTTAATCAAATAAAGAGCGAAATAGAAATTTATCAAGGGGAAACCATAGGGATTTACTACTGTTTAGGCAATGTAACAAATTTAAGATTGAATAACAAATATTTTGATTTTCACTTGAGAGAAAGTATACTGATAACGTATGGGTAAAGGTGGCTAAGAGGATGGTGCAGGCATTTATGTGATGCATTTAATTGTGAAATTTAATCAAGTTTTACAACATTTAATATGTAAGAAAAAGAAACGCCATGAAGTTAATTTACAATAAATATCCTCAGATATTAACAGTGTTGGCATGTTGTGCAATCACTCCATACTGTACATTTTTGATATATTTATTTTTGATAAATGATGACTTTCACGTGAAATAGCTAGTCATGTAAGAGAAAAATCATTTCATAAATAAATCCATATGTCAACAGTGTTACAGGGCAGAAGGACTATGGAACCTAAACATATTTAGGGTATTACAATACTTAAAAATGCAATAACGATAACACACGTTGCTAAAATCGAATTTCGTTTACAGGAAATATCTTGGTTGGCGTGTGACAAGTGTCCTTGATGTACCATCTTGCCTGTGTTGGATTGCCTGACAAATAGTTGGACAGGATGTGGAGTTTTGCTGCCGTATGTGTATGTAACATCAACAAACCGTGTTTATGAGACAGGAGAAAAAAATTTCAAATAGCAGAAAATTCAGAAAGGAAAATGTTATAATCCTTTTATAATAAAATGATTCTATCTCTCATTCAAGAAAATGTGATTTCGAGGCAACATCTGAAATTCAATCTCAAAATCAAAATTGTAGTAATAACAACAAATTGGAATTTAAATAACAAATACAGGTATGTCTTACATGTTGTTAATTCCAAATTGTGCTCACAGGAGTAAAAACACACTGTGAGGGTCATGCACTTATTACAAATTAATTAACTTCAAATAATTGATTTTTTAAAACAAGAAAACCGAAATGCACAATCACAAACAAATTGACTCACGGGCTGAGTTCGGGCGGGTTGTTCCCGTATGTTCACGAACAGCTCAATTTGTTGTTCGTGGGTCGGCCGCTCGAACACTGGGAACAAACAACCAGTTACGCTGGTTGTTGCGAAAAGTTAACTATCGGAAGAGCGCCAACGAGCGATGACAAAGAAAAAGGGCTGCGAGACGTTTGTCAGGCCGTGTGAGCGGAACGCGGAAAATCAGTACCAATGATGGCCGGATAAAGGACAGTAGGGAGTCTGTTTCACCATTTTTTAATTAATCTTTTAGTTAAATGAGTAATTCATATAATTAGATAACTGATCCTTTTAAAGAGTGTTTATTTAGACATCAAATTCCATTCCGAAATTTCATAATCCCTTACTGTCGGAAATACATGCCGCTCCTCGATCATTATTGTACACAAACATTGTTGCGCCCTCTACATTATCTTACCCAAATGCATGTACTTGTTTTGTGTCATATTTTCTATTAGAACAGGCTATCCAGGGCTTCCCATGTACGAATGTCTATGCAGAGATAAGAATAAACACAACCAAGACAGAGTACATGTACCGTGTCCATGCCCAGTTTCTCCAACGGACATTTTTAGTATCCTACCACCTCGTTCCGCAACATTTTTATGGTGACCCAGACGTGATGCCAATTCGCATCCCAGCCATCCAGCCGGCGGCTTGACACATTTTGGTTACCATGGAGTCTGACCTTAACATCACACACCGAGTTCTGCGCTCCCATGCAGCAACGTCAACTGCTGGACAGCAACCCGATGTCTCGGCACCGCAGACAGATGATCAATGCAGTGTTCAGCATTCATCGCAGAGCAGAGGCAGCAACCATTCATCTTCATCTCGGAAATCCCAGAAGAATCTCCATTTGCGACAACAAGAACTTGCCCTTGCTAAGATATGCATGGAGATTGAAATGAAGTCAAGAGCGGAGCAAGATGAAATCGATGAACGGCTACGTGAGGCTCAGCAAGCTCGCCTTTCAGCCCTGAATGAAGAGCAACATCTTCTCAAGAGAAAGCAGGCCCTCTCCAGGCAGTTAGAGCTGGAAGTGCAGCTGCGGAATGCCGAGATCAACCTTGCTCATGCCGAACTTGACTCTGAACTTGTTTCCCAGGATACTTCAGGGGAACAGATTCCTGAAGAGCCGAGTATTGGTAACCAAATACCTCAGCAGCAAGAACTGCATGCCAAAAATATAATTGTAAGCCATGATTTACATGATGGCGGCGATATTCAGTCATATTTACCTGCGCCACTGTCAGTGATTACCATGCCTCAAGCTAGCGCTGCTTTTGAAGGTTGAAGGAAACTGCCACTGTTGCACGCAAAAGGGTGCAGCTTGAAGACAGCCTGCGGGTTGGCCCACAGGCCAAACAAGATCATCATAGACGAGGCATTTCTGCATACCATACTGAGGGTGGAGGCAGAAGCCAAAGTCAGTCGGTAGGGAAAGGTATGAATGACCAGAATTCTTCAGTCAGCAAGTCAGCAGGCATTGGAAAGAAGCCATTGAAGAAGGTTTGTCCTTTCTGCAAAAATGACCACTGGCTGTCTCGTTGTGGTGAGTTTGGCAAGCTTACCACCGGGAAGGGTAGAACTGTGATCTAAAGAAGGCCTGCAGAGAATGTGATCAACTCCATCTAACCGTCCTTCACAATCTCATCAAGCAACCGGGCTATGGAATATATTACTCCAGTTTCAATCCCAACCTCTCCGCCTTCTATGGAGATGGGAATCCATGGAGCCCAGGCCAAGTGAGCATGAAGATTGTGCCTGTTGTCCTATACGGCAATGGGTCTCAACTTAAGACTCACTGTCTCCTTGATGATGCAGCAAACGTCTCAATGATGCTACCAGAGGCTGTCGAGGCCCTCAATCTCAAGGGGAAGAGAACCGAGATGACTATCACAACGGCTCGGGAAGAATGTACTCCCTGTAGAGGGACCGTGCTGAATCTTGAGATGGCACCCGAGAGTGACCCAAGTAATAGAATCAAGGTGTCCAACGTCTTTTCGTCCCCGATGCTAAGGCTGTCCGAGCAATCGGTCCCCGTGACAGAGCTTCAGCGAAGGTGGCCCCATCTCCAAGATCTCCCACTAACTGATTGTAAAGATGTTCACCCTCTCATGCTAATTGGTAGCGACAGGGCAGACCTTATTGTCCCAATTGAGAGCCACTTTGGCCCAGAGGGAGCGCCAGTTGCTGTTAGGACAAAATTAGGTTTGACAGTGCAGGGCCCGGTGCTCACCAACCGATGTAGAGGGGAGGTGAATCACCTGCAGGGGCTTAGTAGCCGTGAAGCCGATGAGGTTTTGCATGAAAGTGTCTGCAGGATGTGGCAGAACGATGTACAGATGTACAGCGAGCGGAATCCTATTGCCAGCAGAACCAGATGCTGACTCCTCAGATGATCCAAACCCTTGACTTAGGAGGGTTCAACTGACTTGATGAACCTCATGCTTTATATTATCCATCTCCATAACCTGTCTCTAAACTTTACCCTTTGCCAAAGCTATGGCACCCCTTTTGTTAGTTAAACTACCCTTTATAAACAGAAAACTTTTCTGATGTTTTTGTAAAGTACTCGCAGTTAAGGGGCGGCTGTGTTGCGAAAAGTTAACTTTATCGGAAGAGCGCCACCACGCAATGACAAAGAAAAAGGGCTGCGAGACGATTGTCAGGCCGCGTGAGCGGAACGCGGAAAATCAGTACCAATGATGGCCGGATAAAGGACGGTAGGGAGTCTGTTTCACCACCTTTTAATTAATCTTTTAGTTAAATGAGTAATTCATATAATTAGATAACTGATCTTTATAAAGAGTGATTATTTAGACATCAAATTCCATTGCGAAATTTCATAATCCCTTACTGTCGGAAATACATGCCGCTCCTTGATCATTATTGTACACAAACATTGTTGCGCCCTCTACATTATCTTACCCAAATGCACGTACTTGTTTTGTGTCATATTTTCTATTAGGATGGGCTATCCAGGGTTAACCAGGGCCAACCATTGCTTCCCATGTACGAATGTCTATGCAGAGATAAGAATAAACACAACCAAGACAGAGTACATGTACCGTGTCCATGCCCAGTTTCTCCAACGGACATTTTTAGTATCCTACCACCTCGTTCCGCAACACTGGTAGTTAGTGACAAGCCACATAGCGGCGTCCAAGGAGGCTACGTTATTCGAAAATTAATGTTTGGATGGGCTGAATTCTTTTCTACACAAACAGGTTCCTTTCATACGGAAAGTAATAAATGTTAATTTTGCAAAACTTTCCATTGTCTATGGCCATCGCTCTACTTTTTGCAGCTCTTCAAAAATCTAAATCTCACGAGTTCCGAGAACAGTGTTCTTGGGTTGTGTTCCTGCCGTTCGAGCGCGAGAACTAGAAACCTGTGTCAAGAAGAGGCCGCCCAAAACTCGACCACGGAGTTATTAATAACCGTAACTCTAATAAAGCTATCAAAATAAGTTTTAAAGAATAAGCGATCTGAATAAATTAATCATATTTGTGTAAAAGCAAGCAACGTATTTTTGTTTATTTTGAACCATGTGAACGATGGACAGGCTTGGGTAATATTAATTTTCAGGAGAGAGCACCAGTAGTTTAAGTAAAATGTAATAATGTAACATTTTGAAAGGGATGCAGTATTTTGTGGTATGCTGTATACTAAACTCAAATGTGAAATCAACGCTGACAGTGAAAAGAGATTTTCAGTATTACAAAATAGGGGATGGTGGAACCTTTACAATCAGTGCAAAATGTCTGCCGTTCTGGTGCCCAATAAAGAGCCAAATCATGAATCACATTAGCAACTGCTTAAGCATTTAACGAAATACATGTGCTACATGACATGAACAAAAATGATGTACCTCGGATTTCTGTGGCATTATCGATTTAAAACTCTGTGCATAACAACGATACAAGGCGTCAGGTATTGTTTTTCGTACGTCTGCACGTAGGTTGTTGTATGCTGCTCAAAGGGACTTATCATAATGTGTCTTAAAGGGGCGTAATGATTCCAGCACATATACATGCACATCAACATGCACCTCCATGAACTTTTCCCCACGTTTTATATTGCTAGAAAATTTTTCTTAGCCTTGTTTGCCTAGAGCTTGTGTAGGATCTTCTTAACACTGTGGAGGATGGTGTAGGATTGCTGCCATACCTCTAGACCAAAATCTTTTGTAACGTGACAGAGGGCGCTAGGCGCGGTGTCAGGTTTCAGATGGCGCTCTTCCCAGTAACAGAGGCAGATGATAGGCAGCTGTGTGTTAAACGAGTGCCTTGTGCGCAGTGGAATAGGACAGTGAAAGTCACTGCTTGGTCACGTGAGCGCGGGCGTGGTCACAGCAGCACGAAGGCTATAAAAGGCACGTGCAGGCAAGGTTAAGCCGTCCTGATCAAGGTCTGACCTGAGGTAAGGGTCGAGAATCCTGTGCAAGGGTGAAAGCCACCTAGCCTAGTGTGACCGTGCCTAAGTCCCGTGTGGTGCGTGTGTCGTTGAGGGGATCGGTAAGTTGAGGGGCTGATATGTGGGGTGGTAAAGTTCCTGATAGGCGCTTGCGGTTGATGTAAGGTCGGATCGCTATCTCGTGACGTGAGTTGCGTGTAGTGTAGCCCTGAAAAAAAACCCTGTAGACTTGCTAAAGTCCCTGATTTGGCGCTGCATTCCCACAATTAATTGTGGTGTTCGCTGCTCTAGGCGACGTTTAATCACGTTTAATCACACAGGCTCCCCGTCAATAGCGCCCTCTACGGGTGTATTGGTTGGCTTTGATTGAAAGAGTGTTAATGAATAAACTAGCCAATTTGATTGTTGTATCGGGGTCGTACTGTCTCAGGTGAATGACGGTGTCGAGAAAGTTGTGGCTTTTGCAAGCTGGAAATTAAGCAAAGCTTAGAGAAACTACTGTGTCACTCGAAGAGATCTGCTCGCTGTTGTTGCATATTTGAAATACTTCCGCCTATACGTTTACGGTCAAAGTGCGGACGGACCATTCTTCTTTGGTATGGTAAAGGAACTCGAAGAACACGGAAGGACAGAGGTTGTGTCAGAGAAGGAGGTTGTGTCAGAGTATGACGTCACAATCTAGCACCGTCCGGGTGCCAAGCATCAGAATGCTCATAGTCTGTCGAGACGACCTTGTAGACGCACTGTCATTGTAATGCACAGGATGATTTTGATGTTGACACTGCCGACATTGATGCTACTGTTTCTTTAGAAGAAGACAAACAAAAGTCGACCTCGAGTTACTATGGTGGAGCATGCTTTAAGCAGCGAAGGACTTTGAAACACCCAAATGGCGGATTAATCAATGTCAATGAAGTGGCTATTAATTTCCAAAAGTGAGGGAAAGGAGAGCCCTCCTTGGGATAAAGTAGCCCCCAGGTCCCTGGCAGGTAAGACCAATAAGTCTTACTGGGATCAGTTATACCAACAGTGGGACTCTAATAATGGTAATTCAGTTCAATGAAGGTTGCTGGTTCCTGAGATGTTCAGACGCAAGTTTGTAGAACTGCATGGTGGGAAGTTGGGAGGCTATCTTGGCATGAAGAAAAAATCTGACCCGTTTGAAGCAGCGGTACTTCTGGTCAGGTATGGGCGCCGATGTACGAGCATACATCGAGAAATATGATCAATGCACAAGGAAGAAGCTACCCCCAAGGAAACGGAGGGCGCCCTTGCAACAGTATAATGTTAGAGGAACTATGGATAGAGTGGCATTAGACTTAGTCGGTCCTCTCCCAAGGACCGAAGATGGGAACCAGTGGATTCTGGTAGTTGGAGACTACACCACAAGATGCATGGTCAGAGAATTGGTTCGTCGATTTGGGGTGCCAAGGGAGGTCCATTGGGAACAAGGGACCCATTTCGAATCAGAGGTATTCCAGGAAATGTCAGCTACTTGGAATACGTAAGTAAAGAACTACAGCATACAATCCAAAATCAGACAGGATCATAGAAAGGTTCAATAAGACTCTTTTCACCATGGTTTAAGATAATTGACCCGCAGAAAGGGCAACGCGATTGAGACCAGTACCCTCATTCGCAACCAGCGCATACAGATGTACGACACAGGATAGCCTGGGGGAAATCACAAACATCACAAACATCATGATGTTAGGCCGAGAGGTCATTCTCCCGATTGATCTAACAATCGAGCAGCCGGCCCCAAGTAATGGCGAGGCAAAAAGTGACTATGCAGAAAGTTTGAGGGACCAGATAAGGAGTGCCCACAAGAGGGCGCAGAAATGCCTAGGAAAGGCTATGAGGCGCCAAAAGAGTAACTATGATCGCCAATCCTGGTATCTAAGTGAAGGACTTTGTTTGGCTGTTCAACCCCGCGAAGAAAAATGGGGTTAGCCCTAAACTCCAGTTGCAGTGGGAGGGGTCGTATTTAGTGTTGAAGAAGCTTTTAGATTCTGTGTTCAGCATCCAGAGGTCGAAGGGCGCAAAGCCCTGAGTTGTACATGTCGATAGGCTGAAACCTTGCCACAGTAGTCCACTGGATCCATGGAGTACTCCCAGTAGGGCTCCCCTATCCAGTGAGGCCAATGTCAGAACAGGCGACTAGAGTACGCAAGAACATCCTGAGGAGGTTGAACCTTAAGGTGATGGGGATGAAGGAAACTGTCATCCTGAGATCATGGTTACTTCAGAAAGAGGAAACAAATTGTCTTGAGGTTTCTTGCAAAGATAACACAGCGCTTGAACCGAGTACATAAGTAGAATCGGGTGATGACAAGACGGGTGACAATGTAGAAAAAAGGAGGCGATACCCTAAACGAGAGCATAAGCTACCGATAAGATAATGGTAACAACTGCACCATTATAAATATATGAATATTAAATAGTTGATTAAAGAATAACTAATTAATTGTCTCCTCTGGTATATTGCAGACGTTGAGTCAAGCATCAATAAGTTAGCATAGCAAAGCTAAAGACTAAGTTCTCATGTACCAGGTGCCCGAAGACGTTTACTCACTTAAGAGGGCTAGTCCGGCACAAAAAATCCACGGGCCCCCCCTCTATCTGTACTTGTGCAGATGTAACTACAAGGACTTACGGCGGGACAACATTAGACGCATCTACAAGACCACCCACGAAGAGCATCTTCCCGATCTACATGACATAAAACCAGGGGCAGAGCCAGGAGGAAAGACAGGAGGAGGTTATCCGAGCACGCTCCCTCTGGAAATCAATACCCCTCTGGAGGGCGCCCCAAGCAACAAGGAGGCAGCAGCAACTCCTCCTTCCCCCTTGCCAAAGAAGACGCCATTCCCTGAAGGAACCAGTCAACCAAGGACGCAAAGAGATCTGATCTACGGAGGCTTAGGATCCCCAAGACGGCGACCATCGTGGAGGAGATACACACCAGGACCTTTGCGGACAACACTCAGATACATTGCGAAGTCAGGCAGCGAAATTTTACCAGGACATCTTGATGGACTGTTCTCTTGTACTCCTGAACTAACCCTTACAAGCATTAGAAATAAATAAGGAGTTAGAGAAACCCAGGTTATTACCCTAAGTCTACGGACTGCCCCAGAAGGGATACTTTTTTTCAATTAAAACATTTATTTTTGTACAAGGAATTAGAATTTTGTTAAAAGAATTCTTCGTACCAAAGCTGATGACAACCCTCGTTATGTAAATGAACGATCAAAGGTTGTTGACTCTTATGTAAACAACTGTTCTTGTTCAACTGGTTCAACTGCCACGTTGTTTGAATAAAATTGTTCGGCCTACTCTAATTGAGAGCATTTAGGCCTGCCAGGAGGGTAAGTGAAGTTCTTACCAGTGTGAAGCCTATTAAGGACCAATGCAAGACAACACAATACTACAAAGGACAACTAACATTAACTAACGCTAATGGGACAACACGATAATCTTTTTTCAATTGAAATCTAAGGAAACTTTATCATCATGTTCAGCATGACCTATGAGTTCCTTTTGACATACAGTTTTTCTCGATCGACAAAGCTGACATGTTTCATTAATTGAAATTAACAGACTTATGATCCCTAGTTTAACCACGAAAGGAATAAACTGTATTGTCATTCTGTTCTGGTTGTGTTAGGTATGTTAGGCCTAATCTAACTTGCATGAAATGACCTTAAACAGAACCCTGTCTTAGACCTTTCCAAAATTAAATGGTCTATAAGTGCATTTAGGTATATGTACATTGTAATGTCACCAACAGGAAGGACGTTTAAAAGAGAGCTTCATATTATCATTACTTTTCAGGGTCTTGTGCCTATTTAAAAGTTCAAATAACCTGTACACACTTGACATATTCTCCATGTTACTTTGGAATTCTCTTTCATATTGTTTTTACAATTGTTTGCTATTCTTTCGTTTCTTCCCACTGCCCAGGAAACTTGATTGGACTTCAGGGACTGTGCTGAGATGATGTAGCCTCATCATTGTCAGGAGACGCTCAACACCATCTCTCATCCCGCTGACGACACGCCCTGTGCGATTGAACTCTGCGTGTAAGAGTTCACTTTCTTGTTCATTAAGTAAATATACACATATATAAAATTGATTGACTAAGGACGATCGAGCGACTTCCAAAAAAGGGCTAACAGACGATTCTTGACAAAACAGTTATTAAAAGAATATATCTTCACGTGAAAAGAAGTGATCATGAAATGTTCAGAATTTAAGCCTATACACATTCATGGTTAACACACAACTTGGCATAAGCATGGCACATACCTAGGAAGGTGTAGGTAGGTATTTTGTGGAACTGCAGGGGGAACTCTGAAGGAACAACAACATACCAAAGAACGATTCATAGCTTATGTATTTTCAAACATTAAACATGAACATTTCATAATGAAAATCACCTGAAATGTGCATCGTTGGCCTCCACTAAGTACACATTACAAAAGTAGCCCAGGTTAGGCATTTAATGCATATTGAGTCTATTATCAGGGCCAGGCTAGGCCATGGTTGTAAAGCTGGTGGGCGTCATTTAACCCTCATTTTATTGCCTTTAAGAATTAAAATATACATGGAGTTTAGGTTTACATTTTCTGTTAATGCAAATACAAAGACCAACGCACACAATTTATGCAGTTTTCAGCAATTTGCATTCATTTTCAGTAACAGACAAGAGATTTTTGATGTACGTTTATTATAAGAAAAGCCGGTTAAACAACTAGCCAATCACTCAAACCATAGCCAACCATTAAAACCATGATAATGTTGTGCCCATAGACCAAATAGGTTTGAAGAGTTGGTGACTAGAAGGAATATTTGTAATGTATTTCTTTTGAAAGAAAAAAGATGGATGAGACATGGCCGCAGACACATGCATGACGGACGTAGGCTATGCAAACTGAACTTGACATCAGTGCCCGAACAAGGCAATAGCTATACAGTTCTGTACATCAAAATGGTTAAAATTACAACCACAATGGAACCTTTTTTTTGGATACAGATACTTGGGGGTTTACACTCCAGTGCAACACTGTACAGAGTAATTTTGTGAACTGATTTTTGTTTATTGACGCACTTTATTAATGACATTTTCCCCAATTAACATCTACGGCGGCGAAAGAATATAAAAAACACCAAATAAAAGTCCTTACTCATGAACACTTATACTAATGGTGGAAGTATCTTTTGCAACTATAAATCCTTCCATTCAATTGTTCTCCTTACATGTTGAGATTCTGAATTTTGCTTCGTCTATGAAGATGTTGGATCATATGGTGGCACCAATGATGCTTCAATTTCCAGGGACACCCAATTACATTGGGCTCTGGAAAACAACACTCTGAATATTCTAAAGCCATCACTGGTGGAAAACTTCACAGGTGACCGAGACAATTAAGCAAGACCAACTAACACTTACCCTTGCACTTTTATGAGGATTTACGAATTGCAAGATTTCTTTTAGAACACAGAACACTTTATGTTGAAATTTATGCTTAGTCTGCCTAGTGATGAGTCATTTCATTCTGTGTTTTCAACAGTTATTTCAACAGTTGAACTTGTATGGAGTATTACCTTTTGCAGGGTAGGTTGAAATAAGGTAAGTCTATGGTTGCCAGGGTCAAGCATGTGGCATTGTTTTAACTGTGTTAAGTTAGTTTCATTAAGACAAAAGTTCGTGACAACTTGCATGTTTGTTGATGGGCATATGTTGAGCTTTACTTTTAGAAAAAGACCATTGGAAAGAAAATGGAATATCATATGAAAAGTACATCCTAAACGTACAAAGAAAGACATATAGGTTTCCATGAAAGCTTGTCTGTTATGCACCAATGCCAAAATGTGCTAATACCACAGCGTAAAAGTGCAACTTGAATTGCAAAGTGTATCTCAAAACATACTTTACTGTAGCTGATATTGGCAGTATTCTATCCAAACCATTCACCAACTTCTAGTAACTTATAAAAACAAAAAATGCTACTGGCAATTTCAACTTCCATGAAATAATTTCAACATGCAAACTCAAGTAAATGTAAAAGCAATAAAATGTCAAACGATAATTGTAGGCAGTATTGTAGTTACGTATTCCACAAGTGCTTTTTAAGTACTCATTAGTCTCTGAATTATATTGTTGTGAAATTACTCAACATGAACTGTTGATCGATTACTAGTTAATGATTATTGGTTATTTCTGGTATTATTACCTGACAGCCCGCTCTGCGATTATTAGTTCGCTCACTTCGCGTCTCCAGCGTGCATTGACAGTGCACAGTTGAGTTACCGCTGCGTGCACGCTATCAGAACCACATGTAGACAGCGCGCACTTGCTTACTTGGTCGCGCTAGCGCCCTCTTGCGGTGAGCGTGAGACACTAATGTTCGCTACGCGGCACGCTGTTTTGTTCCATCTTATGTGACTTACTAGTAAATGTTATGATCGAATATTTTGTTCTTAATACTCTGTAAAAACCAGCCCAACCTGTATAAATAGCCACGCTAGATTGTAAATAGGGAGTTCGTGTTCTGACCTTGGACCGTTCGGACCATCTAACCCTACCCCACAAAGTATTTTGTTGATCAATTTTTCTTTTCTGATTTTTTTTAGCAACATGTACTGACACTTCCAAACAATATGAAGGGAAAGGGTGGGAAATATTTACAGATCTTGTCTTCTTCCCCAAACCCAAATATGCAACTGCTCTAGCACAACTTTAAATGCATTACATCATTTCAGTATGGAAGCCAATGATGAATATAGTAGCGTGTTTTATTATTTTAAATGAACAAATAAACTCTTGCTTGTCAAAAGCAATCAAACTGGAAAATCCATAAACAAAGGAACTTATCAATACATGTACAAAATCAAGAACATGTAGGAAAACGTTTAGATTTTGAGGGTTGCAAATTGCCAGGTCCTACTCTCCCCACACATATTGAAACAAGGCTCAGAACCATGTCATACAAATAGAGCATAGTTTGAGGTTGCATAGTTAAATTTAACTTCAGCGTATTGGGATTGACTGACTTCTCTCCTGTGGCAACCTGGGAGAGCAAGTTTGTCAACTTCCAGGTCCGAAGGACACTAAAATCTACTCTTCACCCAAATACATCCTGTTCCATTTATTATTCTACACCTAAAAAATTTTTAGTTGACTTTGTGAAACAAAATGCATGCACAGACTGAACTACATGTGCAGTATGTATCACATTTGTTGTGCATGACATGTACTATTGAATATGCTGGGAAATGGTAAAACCTACAACATGGGTGAATTCTTGAAATGGACCAATTGTATGCCATGTCAACCAAATGAACATTTTGGGGGTAAAACATTTCATGTTTTACTTAAGAACACAACATTGTAAACTTTATTCAGTTACAAGTGTAGCTCTTGAAAAACAGTACATTGTATATATACGTACATCATCATGTATCCTCGTTAACTCAAAATTTT
>NW_019091871.1:19676-31446 GCF_001949145.1 Acanthaster planci | reverse complement strand
CTTGGGTTGGGAAGATCGACTCTGCCACTAATAGTGCTTGGTTTGATCCCATCAACTCAGGGTAGGCCCGGGGATGCCCGCCACAATAGCAACCACGAGACTTCATCCCGCAGGAATGAGGAGCCTGTAACAAAACCGTACGCACGGGAAAAAATAGAGCCGAAGAGGAATCTGTGATCAGTCCGCATGATCACGACCTCTACATAAACATGACCTCTACAAGGCCAGGAAAAAAAGATTTTTGAGCCAAGAGGGACTCCAATAGTCCTACACAGTGTTCAAAAATCCTACACAAGCTCTACAAGGCCAAGAAAAATACTGCAGCAATAGAATAAGCAGGGGAACAGCTGCCTCCAGGAAGATACTTCCTTTTCCTTATTCTAGGAGCGTTCTGACAATGTTGCTTAATTTTTCTTATTTTCCAAAAATTTTTCATGATACAAACTGAAATAATTACTGAAATGACACCTTTGAAAATTCCTCTTTTCTTTTTAAGAATGATCCCATTTTCTGTCGCAGAAATGCTTGATCGGTTACCAGGCAATAAACAGTGTCGTGTATGTCCTATTTAGTTCATGTTTACGAAATACACAATCATCAAACGTACTTAATGCTTAAATGTTTGACCAATAGTAATACATGTACATGCAAGTTTACTCGAAGTGTCATTTGACAAATAAAAAAACTGTCAAGCGCACTCAAATTGTTCCCTTCGTTTTTACCCTCAATATTGGGAGACATCTCCCTGTCACTAAAATGCCAAATAACAGCAGCAATGTCAATATCAGAAATCACCTGATGTCATTCCATTCTATTTTTACCAGTCAATTGACTGATGGCTAAGAAATGGATTGCATTTAACACGCGAGGTAAATCCTTTCTATTCATGTCATGTAGCACATGTATTCCATGTTACAGTAGTTACAGTATGTAATAATACAGTAGTACATCTTACTTCAACTACTGGTACTCTCTCCTGAAAATTAATACTGCTTAAACCTGTCTATAGATCACTTGGCTCAAAATTAATGAAAATGCTTCGCTTGTTTTTACTAAAAACTAGTAAATTTATTCAGATTGCTTATTCTTCAAAACTGATTTCGATAGCTTTATTAGGGTTACGGTTATTAATAACTTCGTGAGTCCATTTGTTTGTGATTGTGCATTACGGTTTTTCTTTTGTAAAAAAATACCACTGACTGGAAGATAATTAATATGTAATGTAAAATATGTAATGTAATATGTATGTAAAGTGCATGACCTTCACACAGTCTTAAATGTGTTTTTACTCCTGTGAACACAATTTGGAACCAACAACATGTAAGACATACATGTATTTGTTATAAACATTGCAATTTGTTGTTATGATTCTGATTTAGTTTTTGTGATTGAATTTCAGATTTTGCCTCGAAATCACATTTTCTTGGATGAGAAATAGAATCATTTAATTGTGAAAGGTTTCTTAACATTTTCCTTTCTGAAATTTCTGCCATTTGCACATTTTTTCTCCTGTCTCATAACCACGTTTTGTTGATGCTACATACACATACTGTAGCAGAACTCCACATCCTGTCCAACTATTTTGTCAGTCGTGTTTTTAAACTGATCAAAATCGTGTTTTTGGTAAGATGAAGCATTGGAAGGTGGTAATGCATATTGATGGTGCAGTTAGAACTGTACTGTGAACAGACGTATAGACCCATGGGCGTAAACCCTTGTTCTTTGATCTTACATCTATATAAGCCACAGTCAACCAATACAAATGTTTTTGTTATTTGTACACTCAAAATAAAACATGCACAACATACAAACTTTACATCTGTGGTGATGGCACCATATGCAGATATCACTAATTCTTCCCTACAATGGTATATCATCCATCAGAAAGATATACCATGTCCTGCCATCTTCCAGCTCCCTCTCACATTATTCTATTTCTATAGATAGTTCCTCCCACCTTGTGTTTAGGATTTCATCCCTTTTGCACAAATGACACATGATTTGATTGTGACAGAACTTCCAGTCAAACATGTGATATCCACCTTGAGTCCTTTACCAACTGAAAAAGCAGATGCATTCAAATATGAAAAAAGTATCCAAGTAGCAGCATTGATTCATGTAGATGGCACATGTTGATATAAATCTTTCTCATGAGATGAAATGTTTAATTGATTGAAGCGAATTTGTTATAGTTCTAAAAAGCATATGAATTTGAGTCATTTGCTTGCTAAAAGCACTTTACACTGTTGACTTTTCTTCCTAAAGAAGGTAAGGCCTTCAGTTTGCCTTCAAAATATTACCAGTATAGATTTGTACACTGACAGCACATAGTTTCAATTGTTAAGATGAACCTGTATCTTCTTACCAGTCTGCTTGAATAAGACTTTCTAAGAGAGATTATGGAACTCTTAGTTTTCACAATCCCTGAAATTTTTACAATATTTTTCAGGTTAATTTTCAAGAAATACATACATACACCTGTTTCCCTTTGCTGCAGTAACTTGCAGTTGTAGAACATATTCAATTTCACACAATAGTGTAAACCCTCAAACCACTTAAACCCTTGCACCAGACTTTATTTTCTTTTTTCTCTTCTGAATACCACACCTATTCTAATTCCTTTCTTTCCTCTGACTGTCTCATTCTTGTCATCCCTAAGACTCTTAAGAAGGCTGGGGACAGGGTTTTTCCTATTGCTACTCCTTGCCGGTGCAACAATTCATCCCACCACATTAGGAATCTAGACAGTGTATCATCATTCAAATCTACTCTCGGGAAGTATCTCTTCCACAGATCATAGTTGATGGCTCTCTTTTGTTTTCTTTGTTTTCTAGTAAGTGCCTTGCTGCCTCTGGTGATTTGGCAATATATAAATATACTTGGCATTTTTATTATTTCTGTTGTATGTACATGTTAGAGCACAACCCACAGTGGCTTACAGGAAAATTGTATGTACACATGGCAGGTACATGCACATGAGCCAGCCATAACCCTTCACTTCAGTATTTCATTCCCCCTTTTGTCCTAGTGATGGCACAAACGATATTTCAACAGTGACCAGGAAACCAAAGAGAAAGAGATATAAAACAAAGTTGTTCAGGAAATTGAGACTATGAGATTTAAGATGGTAATCACTATGGCCATGGGTGAAGTTGGGCAGGGCCTTGGAATTTCTGTCTCAAAGCGTGCTTAGTAATCAGATTGAAATGGTATTTTATGAATTACTTTCCACTGAGTTGCTTTTTATATGAATTTGTATAAGTTGTATGAAGTTATGTTATTAACAAAACTGTGTGTATGATTAAAACCTGAATCAAATATTTGTCAAATGAGACTACATTGTGGATGTATGTAAAATGGTAATGCATCTGAACCTTGGAATGGCCTAACATCAGGGTGTCAGTGGGGTTCCAAAACCTGGCAGACGGTGAAGATGTATTCCATACCACAGTGTTATAACTTAGGGGTTCACATTTCCCCCAGCAGAGGTCCATGCCTCCAGCAAAGGTCCATGTCCTCACCCCTCATTGAAATTCTAAAATGTACACAACCTGCACTTATGTACAAGCTGTGGCTCATCGGCTTTCAGTGTTGCCGTGGAATAATTTGTCTCCCCAGGCTCCCCCCCAAAAAGAAATCACCCAAGTTATGTCACTGCCTTCCAAAATTAATACTGTTCGGTTTGGCATAAGAGTTTCCAAATGATGATCAAGAATGGTTACCATTGGTAACATGAACCATCCTAATTGAGCAAATGCAGCATTTCATCAGAGTACCATCAACCATGGTCCATCGTTGGAGCCTTTCCACTAGATGGACCCAATGGTTCCATTACATGGCTGCCAGACATTGTTCAACTCTGCCTCTCACTGTTGCTGCTAGGGTGACCTGACGGCTACATAATAGCAGAATGCCAGACAGTCAAACTGCACTGATGCTCTGCTGAAGACATTTCAAGCAACGTCCATTTCATGCCCTCTGTAGTGTTCCACTAAAGTGGCCTGCTCCGTTGTATGATAATGCCAAACGCCATCCCGCTTTGCTGATGCTCTGCTGAAGACATACTTAGCTACACCCATGTGATGACCCACAGTGTAAGCCTTGCTAGATTCCTAGATTCCTGGATTTCTAGGATCCTGGCAACCTGATGACTAATGATGCATGTACATGTACATACAATAAACATTTCAGATGTTGTCTCCTTACAAACCCAAGGAGCCTTGCTGCTAGAGTGGCTAATTTGGTAGCATTTCCAGGATGTCAGACACTCTCCGTATATTGTTGACAGGGATAAGCCCAGGACAGTTTGAATGGCCTTAATCAGTGATTCCATGTGCAGACCTCTCACCAGAATGACCAAGTGGGTTGGATTTCCAGAATGCCTGACACTGTCTCTGTACTGTCAAGGATATGCTGAGGACAATATGAATGGCCTTGGAGTGATCCACATGAGCAACCCTGTCACCAAAGTGGGTTGGATTCCAGGATGCCAGGCATCATCTCTCTATCACAGATACTATGTGGATGGCATCCACTTACAAATGTTTGTTTCAGCTCAGTAGCCAGGTTAACTGTTTTGCTCTCTTACTTGGCCTTGCTGCTTGGACAGAGTCCACTACCCATCAGGAATGCCTAATGCTCATTTACATGTACATCATCAAATTTTGATTGAGCTACAACTGCTGCAGTTGCCCTGACATTTTGACATTAACTGAGCTGATCAGTGAAGCAAAATACCACACTCCATGGAACCGCATTGTAGGGCTGTTGGACTGCATGCATTACTTCCTGAAAATGGATACTCTACGGGGGTAAAGTCTGAAGTCAGAGGCGCGAAGGATGCTGTGGTGGGGAACACTGAGTTAAGCATTTCTGGGTCACTGATCAGCCTTTCAAATAGCTTTAGCTGCATGCATTTGTTATCCTGAATTGAATCATGCAAGGCATCATTTCAAAATTCCTACAGGTTGACTATAGGACAGGGCCATCCAACTAATAACAGTGACTTTTGTTGAGTGAATAATGGAGGGGGTGTTGCTCAATTGAAACCACATAGCCTTGGAAGTAATGCAATAAAAAGGCATTTATCAGTTAGAATTAGCCACTTGAGAACACTCAACCTCATAGCCAACTGATAATAAATGTATTTGTCCGACCATTCTGTCGGACACCTACCCCGTAAGAGTTTTGAAATGGTGCCCAAGTGGATTGTAGAGAACTGTTGAACAGATGCAGCATAACATGGATAATTGCAAGTCACATATATTGCAAAAGTGGTTTAGTGAGAAGAAGGGGTAGGGAAAAGCTCTATAAAGCTGGGGTGGGGCTGCTGGGTGACACAGTAGTTGTATTGAGTGTCAAAACGGTAAATGTTGTCTTAATTGACAGTACTTAAGAAACATCAAAATGGCAAATATGTTCAGAACTAACAATTAAAGTAGAATCTTTACCAATGGTAGCAATGTCATGTTGGGAGGGGGTTGTCAAAGCCAGTTTTAAGAAAAAAGGGACAGAAAATTAGGGCCCAATTTCATGGCCAAGATAACTGTGGAAGTCTTTGCTGACATTGTTAGTAAAGGTAATAAATGTCCGCTCCCTTCTGTTGCAAATTGAATACTTCTTTGACGTACGGATTTACACATACATGTATCAACCAAAAACCTGCATGTCTGGCAACACATGCTTACTCTATGATCGGCATCAGAAGTTCAAGTCCTTAAAACTGGTTTTGATTAAGATTGATTAAGGATTGTCATTGTGAAACTCTCTGTGGTTCTGAATCTTTTTTTAAGCTTTTAGGCAGATAATGACAATGTTGTAGTTAACACCATCCACAGGACCCAACTACTAACCACACACAACACCATGAACAAGACCAGTCACAAGTAACAGGGTGAACAGTGACAAAGGAATACTGCTGTTGCAGTTCATCTGAATAGCTTGTGACTTGAATTTAGAGTGTTGGTCCAGTAGGGTCTTAAGATGGTCTCAGCTACAACACAGAGAAATAAGGAAATAATATCACTTGGCAGATTTACCTGCAAAGTACAAGTAAGCTGAAAACCAGTCCACATACAATGTAGATCAAAGAAATCCTTTACTCAGATGTCTGTATTCAGAAAGTCCATTAATTGGCCTAGCTCAAGTGAGCAAGTGAGAACTTACTGTTACAATCCCAGCTGAGAGCAGAAACTCTGATTGCCTCGCCCATCTGTACCCCCATCCATGGCTCTTTTATTTGGATAGTCTGTCTTGTTAAAGAATTACTCTACATAAAATTTACTTCCAGAAAAGGATAAATCAGAGTAATTTTTTTAAAAATAAAAAATGTCCTTAATATTGAAAAGATTTTGCTTCAATAAATCTTTCCAATGAACCTCTCCAATCACTATTTGCGAAATTTAGCTCTTTGTTCCTGTCTCAGCGTAGCCGTGTTTTCCTCCTTGATCGACGACCCATTCGTCTGATAAAAGCAGTTTTGTTCAGCGCTCAACGTGCAAGTTTCTCAAAGAAAAATAAAATTTGTCTGCAGTCCTTAATTTTTCTGTTTCTTTCCAATTTTCTATTGGTTAACAAATTCGCACAAAACGAAATCACCCTCCCCCCAAAAAAATTTTCAAAATCTGCACACAGCCATTTTTCAGATGGCATCCCTCTACCTTATTGTTACCAAAGTTGGGGTACAGATATTCATTAGATCTATCAGATTAGAGCTGGAAGTCGTAATGCCGAAAGAGGTCACCGTGTTTGATGAACATCAAATAAATTTAACAGTATTTTAAAACTCGCATTTCTTAAATGATTCACGTGAACCTTTTCTTTCATTCATTCAGTGAACTTTTATTTCCGCAATACTTCAGGTTACATACATGTACAATCCAAAAAATGAGTTCCTGAAATTCTCATCGGATTGAAAAACATAGGTTGTGAGAAAATCGCATTTGAAGTTGGTCTCTTTTTCAAATGCTTTAGAATTTAGCATTCCTTTAAATTCACCAATGCTTTGTCATGAAATAGGGGATGTTACATGATACAAACCTAACATTTCCAGATGAAAGTTGTTTATTTTGTAAACAAACAAGATTGTTCATGAACTGCTAAAATCTGTGTGACTTTGGTCTCTTCTTCAAAACTACAAACCAGTTTTGCCCATGGTTGTGATCTTTTTGCCAACGTTATAGCTATGGAAGACAAAATTATGTCTTCATTAAGTTGAATATTACCTCGCAGGGATCATCGTGATATGGGTGATTTCAGTTGATTTGACAAAAAAACATGACATCAAGTTGTGGGCATTGCAAAGCCTAGTTATAAATTATAAAACCATAAACATAACACGAACTGTTTAAGAAGATTGAGGCGTCTGCAATCCTCGTTGATTGCTTTGATGCATTCCCGGTGCCAGTATAGAACGATTAAGTCATCTGCAACCCTCGTTGATTTCCTTGATGCATTCCCGGCACCAATATATTTCAAACTGGCCTAGGCCAAGAGATGTCTTCTTCTTTTACAATGGCCTTGACGGCATTCAGACGGACCAGATCAAGCTTCTCCTTCCCTCGCACCCCTTTGCAATTATTCATCTTTATCTCCCTCTTAAGAATAATACATGAACCAAAGAAAGTGCAAAAGGTGCCTCAAATGAGGAACCATTCTTAAGGTCCGGGATTCTTTCCGAAGAGAGGGATTCAATATTCATTGCAGGCACTGAAAGGTCAGGAGAAGCAGAAGAGGCCAGGGCAGCAGACAGTCGGGATGGTGATGGGAGATGTGTGGGGGTGGAAACAGAAGATAAAGACATGGAGAACGAATCAGTGATGAACTTGGGTTTCCACAAACCATCAATCTGACTCGCCGCCTTGTGCAACATCTGCAAATCCTGCAATGGGATTGTAACCATCTCCACCGGGGTGCTTGTGACTTTAGGTGACCATGATTCCTGTATTTTGAAGAACAAGCGAAAAGACAGTTGCACTGTATTACCAGTATAATCTTGGCTCTTACATAAGATTTTTATATTGGTATATGACCTAGTTTTATTTCATATAGTGGTATTATTGGACAATTTAGAGTGCACGTAAAAGCCCAAAATTAAGCTTCATTTTTCAGAAATGCACAAGTTAAAATAAAACAGTTCTGCAGTTTTTCTAACCAGGTGAGCCTATATATATTTACTCAGTGTAATCTTGGTAAGAAAATGCAAGAGCTTAAGCTGTTGTTTTTCCAACGTTCAAAGTTTTAAATTGAAAGTCAGGGAGGGGGAGACAAGTGGTAAGTTGCCTGTCATATCCTAATGTATGTGTTGCGGAATTCATCTGAAAGGAGTTCTTGTACTTATTTTAGCTGGGCTTTGCTCAGATGTCACCTCATCCGAAAGGAAGCTCAGCTCTGGGAATTATACCCAGCTGGGGCGCTGGCTGCGTGGGTTGCCAGGACTTCTCGAGATGGCAGCGTGCTAACCAGAGCTCTGTGGAGTTGTGTTGTGTTCTGAGTTTCGAGTGTAAATCTGACGTACGACCGCTGGTGGCTGGGGATCTACCTCAAGTGTACCTGGTGCGATCGGTTAGTGTGGTGCTTGTTCTCAGTTGCCGGAGCTGCCGTTTATATCAGATCTCTTTGAAGATTGGGGAATCGTTAGAAAGTCTCGTTTATTTAAGAAGTGGTAGATTATAGGTTAGGGAACCCGTGTAAACCAGTTAATTGGGGAATTAGCGGAGCTTCGACTAGAAGGATTGTGTGCCGTTTTTCCATGCTTGTTGGCATGGCGACGGTTGGTTGCAGTCCTGGTCTGGGAGTTTGTTTTCCTCGTTGAGGTTTACTGGGTGCAGGTTTCCGTGAGAGTCTGGTGAGGACTATTACAATCGCCTTCTTAATCAACTTACCTGTGTTATTTCGTAATAACTTGAAGTGGGTGAGGGTTATTTAAGTCACCTTAAACATTGTTGCAGTTTGGGAACTGTGTTGCTTCGTAAGGCAGTATAGATTATTGTTGTACAAGTCTACACCGTTGTGTTGTGTTGTACAGTTACAAAGATCGTATTTGCTTGTGTGGTCAAGACTTATCAGTTATAAGCCATCGGTAGATTATTTATTTAGACTTGAGGGTTACCCTGATCACTGTGATGGTTACCTGGTTATTGTGAGGGTTACCCTGATCGCTGTGAGGTTTACCCTGATCACCGTGAGGGATATTCCGGTGTAGGTTAAGGATAACGCTGATTAATCACGTTCGTGGTGCAGTTGACCACGTAGGACTACATCCCGTGAGGATAATTTTGTATATAGTTAATTGCTGTTGTTTATAACGGATAACTGAGCACTGACATTGAATAAACCAATCATATAATTGCCTTGGAAATCACTAGTCACCGTGAGATTTAGTTCAGTCCTGTATCACTTATTGACATTTATTGTAATCTTTATTGGCATTGGGATCAATTACCTAATCACAGAGCGGTGGTAAACCTCCACCAAACGAACAGTCCCAAGGGCATAGTCCACCGTTCGTTAACTGATATCCCCCCTTGTGTTTGGATAGCCGCTCATTCTTGCGTAAGGTTAAATAAATATATTTGTAGGGTTGGCCCGGTCAATTCTATCCTCGATCAGGCCCATTATGTCCGCCCCATTGTGTCCGCAGGAGGCCATTGTTAATTAATAAAGTCTAACGTATTTTTCTTTGTTTTCAAAAGCTTTCCTTTTTAAAAGCTCCTTGCAGGTATTTAAATGTATGCTGTTTTTCTTCCACAACGGCTTTGTGTTGGGTAATGTTGCTAATTGAAAAAGAAACAAAAGTTTACTTATTCTGGGTCAAAATGGTAATGTGCGGATTAGTTTGAGCATAATTCCTTGTAATGTGTTTTATGGAAATGTACATACATGTAGATAGTACATACAATTCATGAGAAAAAGCTGTACTTTTATAAGTAAGTGAGAGTTTGTATTTGCATTCAGTTGGGGACCCTGAACAATAGAGGACAGTAAGGTCCCCGATTCACATAGGGTCCCCGATTGTGCACAAAACATATGGGTGTTCTTTTAAAAGAGTTGAAGAAAAACAAAAGAGGAACAATAGGGGATCCCCAGTTGCAGGAAAATTGTGTGTGCGTGGGTGTATAGGGAAGGGGCGTAACAAGTCGCCCTACACGTATGTTCCACCCCCATTCAACGTGTGGAATTAAACGACTTCGAACGTGGGAGACGGTTACTTGACCGGAACCTCGTGAACCATACGGAAATGTCCTTAGCAACTTGCCAATCCTCTGTTGAGCCTCCTCGTTTTGAAGACTTCTTTGCATAAAGTTAACAAACAGATTTGAACTCTTTGTATGTGCCTTAGAAGGCTTAAATCGAATAGAGCACTATAGAATTGGGAAAAGAAATGCGACATAAGTTTGAAATTTAGCCTCAAAGTTGTTGCTAAGATGGTAAATTATTTCCATTTTCAATCGACCAATTGGTATTTTTTCACTAAATTTCTGAATTTTAGATGTTTTCCAAAAACAGTGAGTTACTGCATACGACAGGCCAGAATCCCAACCACACGGTACAATCAGTTCTATGTACACGAAGCTATATATTTTTGGTTCGACTTCCACGAGTACTTCTGCGCAGGGCGATCTGTTTGTGTTTTACATGCTCAAAACCGATCCAGTATACTGCGGGTTGTTACTGCGGCGTAGACGTGCACATATAGGTGCAAGGAAATTTGTGACCGTTGGAGCAAGTGTGCATAATGTACATGTTTGTGTGGTTCATGCTCGCGCAGTACAATGTTCATGTAAAACTCGGGATATGTACCGTGAATTTCAACATTTTCCTTGCATTTTATGAAAGATATACCTCGTGGTTACAAAAGTGAACTTCATGTTAACTTTCTGTACTTTTGGAATTTGTATTCCGTTCCCAAGTCACTGAATTCTTACGCTCGCAAGACCGTGAGATTTAATGCGGAATGAACGGAATCGGTGCCGAGTGAGGTCGATATGCAAACGCATCTGGTTAGGAAAAGAAACAAAAAGGCAAGCGTCAAACCGTCAGCAAATCTAAACCCTGTAGACCTTTCTCCACCACAGCCCACTGTTGAAAACTTCGAATTCTTTGTTCCGAGTCTTCAGAAATCGCATCGAAACGTAAATAAACTACTGCTGTCACAAAAATCAATTCTCAATTTACTTTTCACCAAACACGTAATAGGAAAGGGCCTACTCTTACTTTGAAATATTTTGGGCAGGAATTTTTATTTCCAAAAAATTAAAATACGACGTAGGCCTAAATTTCATGAAATGAAGCAGCTGTTTGCCTGGCACAAATTTCCATAGCCCTCATTACGCAGGCAAATGACCTAAAAACGGGACATGCGCAGTTAATAATTTCCCTCTGAAACATACGTGCCTACGTCTTAAGTTTGATGAAGTTGAGTTCGGCCGCCACACATGAGGTCTGTTTCCTAAGGTTACGTAAAGTGTTTCCATGGCGGAGAAAATAAGGGAAACCGGTCTGTGCAAGAAAGTTTTAAGGAATAATCGGTCGATTTTGTCCTTATGCTAACAGGGGGTTTCAGGTTTATTCCCAAAATATTGATGCCGTGGATTGGATTTTTTTTAGCAAGGAGTGGATGGGATTTGTTATCCGCATTAACAGGGCCCCTTCATTCGTTTCTTGTTGTTTGATTTTACAGTGTAATGGACGAGCGGTCTGTTTGCTGATCTATTTGAATACTTTTCTGTGACCACCATGGAGAGATTATTGGGTTGATGTCGCTGGTTGT
>NW_019091870.1:5510-25856 GCF_001949145.1 Acanthaster planci | reverse complement strand
ATACGTTTGTCTAATTGACACCAGTGAACGAGTAGTCCTTTACTTCGGATCAAGATTACTGTTCTGGCCTACATAAAAGTGTAGCCGGACGGGGGCGGTAACTTAATTTCAACCAGAAAGTTCAACCGAAGAACAAAGAAAAATTATGGCCGAAGGTCAGGCTCCGGTATCCACACTGACTTTGTTCCACGGTAAAGCTGTAACAAAAATACAAGAAAGCCTTCACAACTCTTGTAAACATCACAAGGTGCATCTAAAGAGCAATAGAGAAACAGTTAAACCACTGAACGTGTATCTATAGATCCCGATGAGTCATGGGAATGGGGATCGTTCCATCCTAACAATGGCGGGTTGTAGACAAGAAATAGGTATTGCCCACTCACTAAAAACTGATAAAGGCAGTGGAATACTATAATGTCTTGAATCTAGAAAGTCATAGCATATCATTCAGCAATCTAAGGTTATCTAAGATCAAACTTAAAGAACTATCTAACACTTTAACAATGGCAAGCGATCAATGAAATAGTAACTTGGAACACCCTGGGATGGTAATAACAAGTCAGATTGCCTTACGAAAATATCGAGAAAATTACATCAAGAACAGCTGGACTTACACGACTGTGGCTAAATATGGGGAGAAATATTGCCTGTAACAATGGAATGTCTCAGGAATCTGGTAACACAGAATAACAGTTGAAAAAACAGGTAAAATTCTCTGGCAAGATGTCACTACAAAAGACTCATGAATCCCCTGATTCCAAGAAAAGTGGACAGCGCCATCTGGAGTCATATAGAAAAAGATAAGTTTCACTGTTAAGCATGAATTGCTCATTAGATGATAGCTAAAACATTGAAGTCAACTGCATGAAGTGCATAAGTGGTGTACTTCTTCACAAAGAGGAAGCGCCAACGACGAAAACCCCCTTACAATATTTGCGAACTCGAAAATCCCATTCGGCTCAATATCTACCTGTAACATGTGGCCGGCAGCTCACAGTGCGTAGGGCATATATTCAGGACCTTGCAAAATGTCGAGCACGTGCTGCCGAGAGCAGATCGCATTCTATGGAACGCCAAAAGGGACAAATGTGTAAAATCTCTAACCTGGGCTCTTTCTGCGATAACAATAATGTTTTGTATTGTATTTTGTATTGTACATGTCTGATTCGGTTGAAACCTTGCAGATAATTAGGAAGGGTAGGTTTATAAACGGAGACTGACCTCATGAGATGACAATGTCATCAGCTGACGAGTCATGTGACATTAAAGGTGCACTATTTAAAAGTCTGTATCTCCTGAAGTGTATGTTCAATTGGGTTCAAACCTTGTTGATATCTTGGAAAGGAAGTGATTTCAGCAAATTTGACCTCATGTGATAATGACGTCATCAGCTAACAAGTCCTGTGACCTAAAAAATTCAGCCCTCTATCTCCTGAAGTGCATAAATCATTGAGTTGAAGCTTTGCAGATAACAAGAAAAGAAAGTGTTGTAGTCCAAGATTTTCCTCATGTGATGATGACGTCACCAGACGAGGAGTTAAATTACATAGTAAATGTACATGTATTCTTACATGCATGTACATGCATGTTATTTCTTGAAGTACATGCCTGATTGGGTTGAAACCCTGGACCCAAATGGTCATGATGTGAAATAATTACACCCTCAGGTTTGTGCAGTAGGTTCGTTGTTCAAAAAGAAAAAGCGAAAAAGCCCTCTGTTCTGTTGGCAAACAGACAGATGGCCTCTATTTTTTTCAGACTCTATAGTTTCAATTTTCTCCATAGGTTTTGTATATGTTTTTCGACTTAAAAACTGACTGACTAGTCCTCATTTTCAGCTCAAGATTACTATGAGAAGGAAAGAAAGATCAGACTATAAAGTTTCCGTTTCGTTCGATTACAAATATACCTAAGAATTAAAATATCAAGTAATATTTCATAATTTTGTTCAGTTTGACCGCAAATCACGTGACATGCACTTAAAGGAGCAATTTTTCTGCATGCCTTTTTAATTGACTTTGTACATGTTTACAAGACACCATTATGGTAACTTTGACATCTGTGATTGTTTTCAGTTACAGCCAACAAAGACCTTGATACAAGAATTATTCCAGATTGATGACGTCATGATGACGTCACCTTTAGTTTTTTAAAATGATTTTTTTATATTTTATTTTTCCCAATTAAAAACAACTTGAAATCCGAGACAGCTCTATGGTTGTTGTTACAACCATAAACCTCTAGTTTTACTATGTGATCTTACCCTTGTGCGTGTACCATCATGCGCCCATGTACGTCAGGTTTGTTCCCTCCTAATTATATTTTGATGACACTTTGTACTCGACTACAATATCGTGTGGACTGTAACCACTAGCTTAATCCGGTCTATTAGAAATACCAATATCTGAAGAGAATGATTCTTTAGGGACAATGCCACGCGCACCGAGTATGTGTAGATGATACCCCTTGTTGAAATTCGTTAAAATGTGTCACCGTAGAGAATATTCGCCGTACAGAAATCTTTAGTTTAATCCTTATACCTGGGCCATTAAACTTTGTATCAAGCTAAATTTATCCATATGTAATATTACACTCAGACATTTTGATGAAAAAGTTCATAACTTTTTAATTTTATTAATAACAGTCTATAGTGAATTGTGCTGCTCTCCGAGATGCACGCACCTGAAGGTTTTCTAGGAAAAGTTGATTTTCTACGGATATCATCCCTGGCAACAGGGAGAAAAGGGGGCCCAAACACCCATATACATGTACATATACTGTGCACAACAGGTGACTTTAATGTGGTGTGCTAATGTTAATACGAGTAAAGAACATACACCAGATACGACCTTGCGATAACACAGTTTTCAAGGATTTTCATGTTGCGTTCTACTCCGCATTTTACTTTGACTTTTGGACCATTATTGTATCATGTATCAAGTGTACCTGTTTGTGCATATCCCTGTGTAGCCAAAGCGAATATGTGGTACAGAAAGTTAAATGCTGTTTTTGTTCCAAAGTTCAAGTGCGGATACATTATCAGTCATATGATGCGTAAATAATGTTTATGATTAACTTTGCCGTTGTGGTGTGATATTCTGTTCCAGACAGTACGTCCCATACTCATGAAACATATATATCGTGGATTAATTCATACTTAAAAAGCAAGCTAGTCGAAAAGCCTTTTTAAGCCCATTAAATTCCTAGCACCCTTACAACAGCGACTATTAAGTGCAACAGCAAATTGAAGGTGTTGAAGTATAATTATTGCATTTGTGGGCGCTGTTTATTGTTTGAAATCCATGTAATTTGGGTTGTAACGAACTCAGCCATTCAGAAACCATCTAAAACAGTTTCAAAGAGAGAGAGGGGGAGAGAGAGGGAGAGAGGGGGGAGGGAGAGAGGGAGGGGGAGGAAAGCATGATCAAGTTCAGTTTTACATTTATACATCGAACAGTAGTTTGTAAGTGGGCGATGCATTCAGGATTGAGTTATATGTTATAAATATGGCGTCACGTGACACGCACACGAAAATGTATCTGGGGGACAATATTCGCTTAAACACCGTTTGCAGATCGTATCAAAGCAATACCGCAATATAATCTCTCGTCTGGTTTCAAAATGAAAACAGGAACTTTCAAGTTAACTTAATAAGAAACAAGGATACTGTTGTTGCGAGCTTGGAAAGAGGTGGTGGTTCACCGCTCGTGCCAAAGAAGCTCAGACGAGGAAGGTGAATATTGCTTTAATCACTCTTATCTTATGTGATTGAGTTGGCTTTTAGGGTAGATTCTTCAAAGCCAGATTTTTTCCAATACATATATCACATACTTATCCAAAAAATACAGTTTTTATTTTTATGGCGGCCATCTTGATATGGTGGCAGCCATTTTGAAATTTGACGTAAAAAAACATACTATTTTACTCATTATTAAGTCTTCTTTTCCTTAAATCCTTTGTGCTAATCCATTTTTAAGGTTCAACGAATTCTTAATTCAAAACATAACTATAGTCTAATCCAAGATGGCCTCAGAGTTAAAAAAAAATGGTTTCGATTGTGTCAGCACGCAGTTTTGTCTGAAGAACAGTGTGGCCCTGTATTATCTACTTTAATAATATATCTAGTTCAGATGGACCGTTTGTTGCTTTTAGGGATCCACAAAATGTCCATTTCTCTGCTTGCTCGATGTCTTTGCGCATTATTTGTACACATTGGAATATTATTTGCACTTCCTCGATACCATTCTTGTGTGCTGCAACATCCACAGCTGTTGCTTTTGCTACTGTCGAGTGAATGAGGGTTGGCGTAAAACAATTTCTTGGACGTGTGAATTCTATCTTTTCTATGTGTGTTTTAATCTTCTCCTTCAGCCTCTTCCTTGACATTATTCTGCCAGTCACATTGTGTTCCTCCATAATATTATTGTAGCTAATGCCTCGGTGACGGGGATATATTCACCAGAAGATATACTGTCGTTGAGCTGGGTGTAAAACTGCATTTTAGCAACTATGAAAGCAACTGTTTCTTCTTCGTGTTGCTCTTAAACTCTCTGATGTGGAACACAGTTTTGCTTCCATTGCCGCGTCACACATATCTTGTGATACTTTATATCTCTTGATAATGCATCATTTTTACTCACAACATCATAGTTAACCTTCCATTGAGCATTGTCTGAGTTTCTGGTGATTTCGGATATATTTTTCTCGGATGTTGGCAGAACGACATTCAACAAGATTATGCCCTAATATTTGACTTTGGCAGAAGAATCACTTACTCCTATCAAACGTAGGTGTTTGTGACCGTGTGAGTCTACCAGTGTTGATGATTCTGCACCATCTGGATGTGACTGTATGGCTACCACAGATGGAAGCCTTCTCTCTCGCTTGGGCTGTGAGGCATCTTTGCGAGCAACACCTTTCTGTTGTTTTGCCCTTGTGAGATGTATGCTGTTAGTTATAAGAGCATATAGCATAATGCATGCCATAAAGCACTTTTGGGCCTCAACACACCTACTGTCACTTCGCAAAGAGACGCCCACATTGGTATGCACTCTTCATCTCAATATTCAGCTCTTTGACGCACTCTATCTAGGACCCTCTCATAACTGGTTCTTTAGGATTTTTCTTAATGTTTCTTTTGTTGATGTTTGCCATTTAATTCATAAGTCGAAGCTTGTTTTGATGCCTCTCTTTTGTTCTTATGGGTTCTGCCATGTCTTTTGATCTAAATGGAGACAAAAGTGCAAAAGTGGGAAGTAACCATTAGCAAGCCAGCAAATTTAAATCAGAAATAGTCAGCCTACAAAGTTGTGCATAATTCAATATCGTTTCAAAGTATTATGGTAGATAGGTATGCATGTACTTATAAAATGCTATTAAAAAGCGGGCGCAATGAATTTGAAACAAACATTGAAATTAACATCTGTCTTGAATGATAACACTATACACCTGATAATTGACATGGTATTTGGAAAAAAGATAAGTGTTAAGTACTATGAAATGCTGAGCCAGATACACTTTTCTCAAGTCAAATTTCACTGTAGCTGCCAAATCAAAATATCCTGGGCCCTGAAACAATAAGTAAAAAATCAGCACACCTGATAAATGGGCCCGTTGCGGCAACGTGCTTAATTATCCAGCGCGTTCTTCTGGAAACCGGAGCACGCTGGAGAATGGGACCGTTTCACTGGCACGCAAAGGCTTTCTAAGACCGTCTTCGCGTATTTCCAATGTGGTGAAGACCTAGCTCTCGGAAACAGGTGGAACAAGCCATGTGGAAAGCAAATCTTTTTTTTTCTGAGACCTGTCGGTTCCCAATAACCTTGTTCCTTTCCCAATGCATAATTCCACTGTCCACTTGGCATCGCACGTGGACAACCATGCAATATAATACACGTGCATGGTTACTGCACCGCTGTGCATACAGAATGCTCGGGGCCAGGTCAGGTCAGGCAGGCACTTATAATAATGTATTTGCCGTTTAATTATTAGCGCACTTACCCTCTAAACGTATGGAAAATTATTGGACACTCGTGATGAAAAAAAATTACATCTCGGAAATATTCACGACTAGTCGTAAATATTCAATTCAATTCAATTCAACTCAACTCGACTCAACTCAACTCAATTCAATTCAATTCAATTCTAAATAATTCATTGATCCTTAAAAGGCAATTGCATTAAGTAGCACAAATATTTGCGACGAGTTGTGAATTTTTATGTACCTTCAGGGCCACCATAGTAAATCGATGCGCGTTTATTTGTTGTATGTACATGGCGCCATATCTTTTTAAAACCTCCAACAGTGCCCGTTTTATTTGATATATTTTTGCATTGATTTGTGAATTTAATTTCAATCTTTTGAGCAGCGAGGTTATAATTTGAAACCTACAGGTTCTAGTGGTGACCGTCAGCTGGTACGGTAACCCTGGGCACCCAGCATATATATATCGAATCAATGTTGTAGGTCTACGCTTCCAGCATATACAACTAGTGCTCTCAGTTTTCCTTTGAAGTCTCTCCGTGAGGTGGGTATGAACAGCTTTCAATACGCTATTCTTATTCTCAGTCGTTGAATGTGACTGAAATATAATGGCTCGTTTGGGCCGTAGCCTATACTTACAAAAGGCAGTATTATTTTTGGCGTAAGCGATGGATGACATAATTTAATAGGGAATAAATATGTTCTACGCTTGTCTTAAACGCACGTTCTACACCGGCTGAAACGTTAGTGTAAGACCGACCAAACAGACATTTATTCCCATTCATAAATACCGTTTTATTCCGAGAAAGTAAAAATACGATAGATTTCCGATGATGTTGTTCCCAAATTTCACTTCATTTTCCTCAACACCCCCTTCCATTTTATGGTATATTCCCTGTCAAGCAGTCCGGAAGAATCTCCTTATATGGACTTGGCGAGCGCGTGGCGAGTTCCGCGACGCACAGATTTTTGACCAAATAGGAATTTATTAAACTGTCTCGTATCCAGATGCCAGCGCATTTATACCCAGCAGGCACTAATGCAGCTGGCATTATGAAATGTTGAACTATTTCTGTGACGCCACACTATTGTTCAAAGTATATATTATACTTACGAAGCTACAGCAAACTGTAAATTCGGAACGAACTTAAAGTTTGCTGTAGATTTGTAACGAATCTACAGTTTTTGTAGATTTGTAACGAACCTACAATTTGCTGTTGATTTGTAACGAACCTACAATTTGCTGTTGATTTGTAACGAACCTACTGTTTGCTGTAGATTTGTGGCCTCCGATTGTGCATCTGTTGTTCTCTCGATGATTGTACAGTAGATGAACGATTACCGGTGGTCTCGTAAAGGAGCTGTTTGTCAAACTGTTGCTGGTACAATCTTGAAGCAACAGTTACTCTCAAGGAATGATTAGAGTATAACCCCTTCAATCTAGCTTGATCACACACAAATGCAACTGTTGAGTTTGTTTTGCGCTCTATCAGCTAAAACACGCAAAGTTTATTCTTTGAGATCATTAAAAAAAATGTAAAAAAATAAAAAAAATACTGTATGCATACCTTCTGCGTGCTTTCTCTGCAATGTCTTCGTCGGGGAATGGGGTTTGAATCTTTGTTTGCAAGTGGTGTGTTTGTCCTGTACAGTGTGAGACGGGGCAAATACTTGTATATCTCATCCAGGATCTCTAGTTGTGTGTCATCACCGTATTTATCAGATAAGGGTAACTTTTTCATAGCGATACGACGTTGTGGTTTCATATTCTCTTATAACCAAGTTCTTGAAGGAATTTTGCACCTCGCCAAGCAATTTCTGTTTCACTCGACGAGCTAGAAGATTTGAAGGTGTTTTGAGTCAAGACAAATCTAGAGCTGTCGCCATCAGACATGACCTGCTAAGTATACTCCCGATGAGACATGGACCGTCGATTTTAATCCAGACCCTCCAGCTTCTTCAGACCCCGATGCTGTCATTTCTGATGTTTCTATAGTCAAATAAGTTTAACAGACTGTAGTATAACACTTGTTTTCTCGTCACTAGTTGCTCGTTACTTTTATATTCACAATATTTGTCAATGTATATTGTCCATGGTATGCGTGGGGAAACGATTTATTATGATTTTTAGCTTGATTGTTAACAAGTTGGGTCAGTAGAGGCTCTCGTGTACTTACCGTAAAGTTATTTGCCCAGAGATAAGCAGGATCTGAATTACTTGCCTGCGGCTAGAAATTACGCCGGAGTCTATGGTAGTGAAGCTGGTTTGTTCATAATGGCGTCTAGTAAACCTCAAGCCAAGCCGGTTGGTGCAACACTGTTTGCCTCCTCCCGTGCATGTGATATATGTGATTTATCTTAACGTAATTTTAAATCAAATTTAGTGACGATCAGTAAATCTCCAGCGACTGGACCCCTGTTTCTCTGGTGTTGTGATGTTTTATAAGCGGCAAGCGAAACCCCTGTTGTTGTCTGAGCTGAGGAACCAGCAGCGCAACCCCACGCATGCTCCAAAATTATGTAAACTATTGACATTGTTAGTGCCAACATAATAAGTAAATAAATAAAATGAAGCAAGTAAAATACATAAACCCAGCCAGTGACGTCTTCCCCTTAGTATTGACTATATGCACGCATGAGTACTTCACAAGCCCACACTTACTGAAAAGGCTCATCTAATTACGCACTTTCTCGCACTAGCTACGTGCTTTTTTTTTACATCCACTTGACTGTTAACTGGTGAACTACAGAGATCATGCTGCATGTGTTTTGCTATAAAATAATTTGAGTAGGCTATCCTGAGGAAAGTCACTTTGCGTTTGTCGTCATTGCTAATATTGTATTCTGATCACGCCGGTGTTTTTCTATTATCTCTGGCAGAGTAAAGTACAAAAAACGATGACTTCAAGAATGTTAAGAAAGTCTTTCTTCTGTGGCATCTTATCTTTCTTCGCCGTCTTCATTTGTAAGTACCGAAGAGTGGTCTTGTAGGCTAAAATTAACAATTTTTCTGCAAGTCAGACAGTAGACAGACAAGTGCAGCATTTGGACGTACAGGGACATGCGAGGTTCCATAAATTCGAATGGTCTTCTTCATTCCCTTTTAACTTCTAACTTCGATTTGATGGATTTAATTTTCCCCTTTGAATGGTTGATGGTGTTAGTGTTTGGTATATGAGCAAGGAATCTTTAATTCTCGTGCGTGTTGATAAAGTATTATGCTCAAGGTCGAGGAAAAACTACCGGCAATCGTAGCGTAGAAAGGAGCGTCCGGCAGTTGACAGACCTGTATTCAATGCTCTATTCTCAGATTGGCGGATTACTCGTGCGAGGCGGGCTGAATATGTTGTCGCAAAGACAAGCCCACCCAGTCACGAGGCCGTGGATAGGGCTTCACTTCCTAATGCTAGTGCGTCACACACATCACTCCGGGGACTGGCGATGAACCGTGTCTCCCCCTCACGCTCGCCGCCGTGTACGCAGGCCGACATAGAGAGATGGTCGGGCACGATCGTGTTAGTGACGACAAACGCTGGCTTCCTCGACGTGACCGAGAACATGCTGGAGAGTGTCAAGAGAGCACGGGCCTGCCCAAACATCACAATCATTGCTGAAGATGAGCTTTCGTACCAAAACCTGACCAAGAGAATGAAATCCCAGCAGGGCTTGCACGTCCAGAGATCTGAGTTAGGAGCTACCGAATCCAAAAGCCTCATGTTTGACTCGCCAAAATACATTCAGTTTGTCAGGAGGCGTCCGCACTATGTCCTCTCCCTGCTCGAAAAAGGAAGCAACGTACTTTTCGTGGACTCGGATACCTTCTGGTTCAAAGATCCCTTCAAAGACCTCCAAGGGAATTTCGACATCGCCATGCATAACGAGAAAGATAACGTATCTGCGTTTTGTGACGGGTTTGCTTATTATAGACGAACAAACAATACTTTGCGTTTTGTGAGAGAGTGGGTGCGATTGCTAAATTCTCATACATGGTTGCCAGATCAAAGAATCATGAACCAGATGATCTCAGAGAAGCGAGTTCCTGGTCTTAAAATAAAAACACTCAATGAAACCAACTACCCCGATGGAAGAAAATATTTTCATTGGGTGGGTTGGAGAGAAAAACACAATGACACAACTGTTTTGCACTTGACTTTTGTTAAAGGACATGACGCGAAGGGTGAAAAAGTTAAAGGAATTTGGCTGGTGGCTGATTTGAACTTTACCACCAACAATGTGACAAAATGCCCCCTGATTATTTTCTAGAAACGTAACATGCGAGGGTGACGGTCTGATAGATTATTGCAGCTTCTATAACCATAAAGTATCTGATATATCATTGATCTATCATTGGCTCTTCTTTCATTGGTCACGATCAACAGTTCTTGTATTCTCCACGTACTTAGGGCAGCCCTGTTAAATTCTAAAAAAACCGTTTTTTTTACCGACCCTGCTAAGAGGATCTTGCTTAAAAACATAAAAGCAAGATATGATGACCTGTACAAAAATAGCGCCAAAAATGACGAGTGATACGCTTTGGCCCAAACATGAACACAGCGACTGTCGAAATCTACGGTGCTGCATCAATACCAGAACGAGCAATACCGTACCGCACCCAATGCACGACATACAAGAGGTACAGAGCGCCATAGAAAACGCACACACTGCACAGGAACGCCACAAGGGTGTCTTGATACTAACTCAAAATGAGGTGAGGCGTGTTTCAACGTCGATAGCGGTATTGCACCGCAGCGGCATTCATTCAAAAAAACTTGTTAAAGTCAAGTGTGATTTTTTTTCTGGCTACCGATATGGGTTAAAACATACCCTACTAAATGTGACACCAAAATATTCTAACGTTGTTCTTATGAAATCATAAAAAAGTGTGAAAAACGTAAATATTGAAATTGGAAAAAGGCACACAACCCCCCATACACTGCCCCACAGACTTATTAGTTCACAGTAGATCGAGAATGAGATAAATTTAGTTTTGCTGTCGGACCTCCTTCATCATGTCAAGGCAGCCTCTGCTGCTCACGTTTATGTTTGTCTGGCATGTTTGTCACATAAGGTTCATATTTAAACTTTGTTTTATTACGACATTTGGTTCCACTTCATGAAACTTCTTTTGCAACCAGTTTCGGAAGTTCCATGACTATTTCTCGAAAATTTATTGTACTGTTCACCAATAGAAATATGTCTCTGTGCTCAGCTAGAATCAAAGGCACTCATTGTACTCAATATGAAAACAAGCAAGGTATGCATAGTGCCTGGTTCATTCGGGCATCTATAGGGCAGCAGCATAGAATTTTGTTCAGGAGTTTGATTTTTTGTCTACTAACCAACCCTCCTTCCAGTCAAAACGATATGAGAACCAGAGAATATAAAAGGGTGCCCTTAGCTGTTACAACTTTGAGACTGTTTAGACTGTTGGTAGTTAAAATGAAGTACATTTTTGGTCTGATGCACTCGCATTCGCTGATCACTTTCCCTATAGACTCGTCTTTAAATTTACCAATGACGTTTTGTTTCTCGGGTCGTGGTTTAGGGGCTAGTCAGACAAGTCGTATTCTTCGGCTTGTTGTGACAAATCTCTGTAAAAGTCTTCGGTTTGGATTCCCAAGAGTGGACTGTCCTTGTCTGTACACAACAAACTCACTTTGTCGTCATTAGTCTCAAAATCAAACTAGAGGTGGTTGTTGTTACAGCAACAACCACAGAGCTGTTTCGGATTTCAAGTTGTTAAATGGGGAAAATAAATTGAAACAAATTATTTAAAAAAAATCACAACATGACGTCATCAATCTGGAATAATTCTTCCATCAAGGTCTTATTGGCTGTTGGCTGTAACTTTGATGACTATCAAACATCGGGAAGTTACCATAGTGGTGGCTTGAAAACATGTACAAAGTCAATGGGCTAAAAACACATGCAGAAGAACTGATCCTATAAGTTCATGTCACGTGATTTGCGTTTAAACTGAAACATTTTTATGAAATATTACTTGATATTTCGACTGGCGTATATTTGTAATCGAATAAAAGGGAAAAATCAGTCTGATTTCTCTTTCCTTCTGGTCGTAATTCTCGGTCGAGGTTGAGGACTGCTGACTCACCAAAAAGTGTACAAACCCTATTGCAAAAAATTTAATATTCAAAATTCAATAATAAATAACTCGATGACACCATCAGGATAATTTTTTATTTCTAAACCCTATCGAGCTGTTGGGCTAAGAATCTTGATCGAACATCCATCGAGTCAGGTTGAGAACAGCGTGGAAGTCTAGTTATTGAAAAAGTGCAGAAAATCTATGGAGAAAGACTGCAACTTTAAAGTTATGTCGCGTGATAAACCTCTCGGTGAAACGATTTGATCATGCCGAGAAAGGTTCAAGTTTGGAACCCAGTATACATGCACTTCAAGAGACATAGCGCCTGGGAGAGTGCCCCCTTAATGTCACGTGACATGATTATCTGATGACATCATCATCAAATAAGGTCAATTTCGTCTATAACACTTCCCTTTCGAAACACTTGCCAAGTTTCAACTCAATGGGACATGTACTTCAGGAGATATAGTACTTTAAAGGATGCACCTTTAATATCACGTGATTTGTCACTTAATGACGTCTTCATCAGATGAGGTCAATGTTTGCCTAAAGCACACCCTGTCCAAGATATTTGCAAGGTATGAACCCAATTGGACATATACTTCAGGAGATATAGCATATTAAATCGTGCCCTTTAATGTCATGTGAGTTCTCACCTGATGACGTCATCATCACAGCAGGACAATATTCGTCTAAATCACTTCCGTTTCTATATATCTGCAGGGTTTGAACGCAATTGAAAATGCATTTCAGGAGATTCAGTATTTTAAATAGTGCCCCTTTAATGTCACGTGACTTATTGTTTGATGACGTCATCACTAAATGAGCTCAATATTTGCCTAAAGCACTTCCTTTCTATGATATAAGCAAGTTTGCAACCCAGCACTAACACCAACAGACTAATTCCATAGAAAAAAACCTTAATACCTATTACCACTTTTAAACAATAAGCCTACTTCCGGTTTCAACCAGAAGGAAGGGTCACGTGATTTGACCCACACAAGATGAAGTGAAGGCCCAATTTATACTCTGGCACTTGGCGCAAAAATGTTGCGGGAAGCCACAGTTGATTTTATATGGATTTTTAAATTTTAACAGAGTACTAAATATTTAATATTTAATAATATCTCCCTTGATGACGTCATCATGACGTAATTATTTTAGTATCATCTCTGTCCCAAGGTCTTTCCTTGGTGTAACTTTGATGACGATCAAAGATAGCTGAGTAAACAAAATGACGCCTCAAAAACGTGTACAAAGTCAATGGGTTGAAATAAATATTAAAAAATCAATACTAAATCACATGATGACGTCATCATGACGTCATTGTTCTATGCACATCTTTGAACGTAGGTCCTTCAATGATATAAGTTTGATGAAGATCCAAAGTTGCAAAAGGACCAAAGTCGATGGTGGAAGAAACGCGCACAAAACAAATAGGCTTTTGGCCAGAAGAGGAAGAAGAAAACTAGAGGTTTTGTCTGTCTCATTGACAGAGCAAAGGGCTTTTTCGCATTTTCTTTTCTTCTTAAGAAAGGGCATTCCTTCATTTGAGATACTACCACATTTGAATTTCACCCTTTTGGACATTAGGAGATATAAAGAATTAAAGTTTGCACCCTTTACATAACCTTGTTTATAACACTTGCCAAATCTATCTACCAAATTTCAGCCCGATCAGATATGTAGTTCACAAGATATAGGCTAGTAAAGAATGTATTTTTAATGTCACGTGAGCAGTCACACGATGAAGTCCTTACAACATCAGGTCAATGTTTGTCTAAAACTCTTCCTTTTCAAGAGATCTGCAAGGTTTGAACCCAATCGAATATGTACTTCACGAGATATAGTGCTTTGAGGAGTGCACCTTTAATGTCACGTGACTTGTCTTCTGATGACGTCATCATAACATGAGGTCAATATTCCTCTAAAACACCCCTTTCTTAAGATATCTGCGAGAATTGAACCAATTGGTCATGTACATCAGGAGATAAAGGACCTTCAAGAGTTCAACTTTAATGTCATGTGACTTGTCTCCTCATGACGTCATCACCACATAAGGTCAATTTTCCTCTAAAGCACTCTCTATTCAAGATATCTGTAAGATTTGAACCCAATCGGACATGTATTTCAGGAGTTACAGGGTCTTAAAGAGTGTATTCTCCGTTCACATCGGTCTGCAAACCCTGCCTTATTTGCATAATCATAAACATGCATTGTCACTCTAAAAAAAACGAAATTCTTTGATAATATCTAACATAACAGTAATTGATCGCACATTTCACATTTTTTGTGTACAAAATATAAGACAAAGATTGCAGTACCACTATAGATGACATCTGTTGCACTACCCTGAACATTTTAGTGCAAAAATAAATTTCACTTTTGTAAACTGTGACTAAAAGTTGTACTGTATGATATACACTTCGAAACTACTCGCTAAACCTGCAAGTTGAAGGTCTAGTGTTGTCATTGACTTCATCACCCATCCTGTTTGGGGTTCAGGACTTAATACGTCCCCACGCAAATCATCGGGTATCATGTCCCTTTTTCAATCAAAGAAAAAGTATAATCCAGGCAAAATTAATAACGTTTGACATGCCAATAATGTCCGTTATAAAAAATAGCAATTTTTGATGACGTCTTCACTTAATGAGCTCAATATTTGCCTAAAGCACTTCCTCTCCAAGATATAAGCATGGTTTCAACCCAGCACTAACACCAACAGACAAATTCTGTTGAAAAAAATTAATGGCTTTTACCACTTTTAAACAATAAGCCGGAGGGAAGGGTTATTTGACCTACACGAGACGAATTCAAGACCACGTTTTATCCTGGCACTTGCTGCAAACAGAATGTTGCGGGAGGCCACGGTTGACTTTATATGGATTTTATACATTTAACAGAATATTCAAATATTCAAAATTTAATTTTAAAAAACAGGTAATGACGTCATCATGACGTTATTATTTTAGAATTATCTCCGATTTATAGTTAGTGCTTGCTGTAAGTTTGACGACAATCAACGATTACTAAGGTACGAAAACAGTGCCTCGAAAGCATGTACAAAGTCAATGGGCTGAAATAAATATCGAAAAATCAATAAAAAAAAATCACTTGACGACGTCATCATGACGTCATAAATTTGGACGTATCTTTGCATCAGGGTGACTGTTGGCTGTAACTTTGGTTACAATTGAAGATCGCCAAATTACCAAAATAGTGTCATGAAAACGTGTACAAAGTCAAAGGGCTGAAATAAATAGAATAAAATCAATAATAAATCACTTGATGCGTCATCATTACGTCATTGTTCTATGCACATCTCTAGACGAGGGTCCTTCAATGATGTTATTTCGATGGAGATCCAAAGTTGCTAAGGGACTGAAGTGGGTGGTGGAAGAAACGTGTACAAAACAAAGGGGATTTGGGTCAGAAGAAGAAAAAAACGGAACAAAAAGAATGCCTATTTCGAAACTTGCAAAAAAGCAAAAAAACAAAAACAAAAACAACCCAACAAAAGGAATGCCTTTCGCAAATTTGCAAAAAAGCCAACGAGAGGTCATCTGTCTGTTCGCCAACAGAACAGAGGGCTTTTTGAATCCCATTTAAGTTGAACAACCAATCTACTCCACAAACCTAATGGTGTAAATCAGTCATCATGACTATTTGGGTCCTGTTTTTCAAACCAATTAGGAATGTATTTCGGGAAAAAACGTGCTTTGAATAAAACATAATTTGAATCTTCAATTGATGATGTCATCTTCCCATCAAGTATAATTTCAGCTAAAACACCTTCTTTCCTTGTTATCTGCAACGTTTGAAACCAATGGGATATGTACTTCAGGAGATATAGGGCTTTAAACAGTGCACCTTTAATGTCACGTGACTTGTCTTCTGATGACGTGATCGGCTCATCAGTTCATTATTCGTCAGAAGCCCTCCCCTTTCAAGATAAATGCAAGGTTTGAAGCCAATCAGAAAAGTACTTTACAAGAAACATTGCTTGAAAGAGTGCACCTTTAATGTCACGTGACTGGTTATGTGTAATGACGTCAGGTCAATTTGTGTCTATTGCCCTTCCCTTTCTAGATATCTGCAAGGTTTCAACCAAATCAGATGTGTCCTTCAGGAGTTATAGGGCTTTGCAGTTTGTTCCTTTAATGTAACGTCAGCCGACACCGTATGACGCCATTATGACGATATTGTTCTCGGACCCTCTCTAGCTGGGGGAAATAACGAATTCACACCTATTAAACAGTCAATCAGATCAAGAAATATGTTTGAAACCTATATGAAATACAAAATATTCAAAAATCAATAAAAAATCAGAAGGTGACGTCATCATGACGCCATAATATTAGTGTTTTTGTATCAGAGTTTTTGTTGGCTGTAACTCTGATAACAATTGAAGATCGCTAAATTACCAAAACGATGCCCTGAAAACATGTACAAAAACAATGGGCTGAAAACACATGTAGAAAAACTGCTCCTTTAAATCTATGTCACGTGATTTGCGTTTTAACCGAAAACATTTTCTGAAATATTACTTGATATTTTTACTCTAGGCTATATTTGTAATCGAAAAAAGGAAAAAATTTAGTCTCTTTGCTTCTGGTAGTAATTCTCGGTGGAGGTTGGGGACTACTCACTCATTAAGCTCGATAACAGTGTGTAGTAGAAAACGTGTAATAAACGTATGAGGAAAACTAAATATTCCAAAATCCATAAAAAAATGAGGTGATATGATATAAATCTTGCATCAGGGTCTTTGTTGGCTGTAACTTTGGTTACAATTGAAGATCGCCAAATCACCAAAATAGAGTCATGAAAACGTGTACAAAGTCAATGGGCTAAAATAAATATTAAAAAATCAATAATAAATCACTCGATGACGTCATCATGATGTTGTTGTTCTACGCACATCTTTGGACAAGGGTCCTTCATTGATGTAAGTTTGATGAAGATCCAAAGTTGCTAAGGGACTGAAGTGGGTGGTGGCAGAAACGTACAAAACAAAGGGGATTAGAAGAAGAAGAAGACTTTTTTTGACTTTTCAAATGGAAACTTTATTTCGTTCCATTGAAATGAACAAAAATACAATAAGTTACAAGAAATTAGAATATTTACAGATAAAAGATTTGTTTTAACATAATTGAAAAAACAGAAGAATGTATTAAGAGATACAATATAACCGATTTCAACTGTTAACAGTTGAAATTATTACAATTGACAAGAAGACAGGTAGGGTGAACAAAAGAGAAAAACAGCAGCAGCAAAATTTAGTCAGGAACATTGTACAATACATGGAAGGAAATATACACTATTGACAAATTAACAAATGAAAATATTCTATGTGGCTCAGGGAGGGTTACTGGAAGGAGAGGTGGAGGGCCTGCGTCACGAGGCAGAGGGACTACGGCCCATGTCTCGCCGAGGCGAGCAGCTGCCCCGGACTCAGGCCAGGCTGAGAGAGGGGAGGTGGGAGAAGGGGCGGAGTAGGCCACCGGCGTCTCTGGACATGGGCAATTCTGCCCACTGCCGTGGCCAAGCTCCTGGAAGGGAAAGGGGAGGGGAGGGGGATAGAACAGTGATTAGATGAGCCTTGTTATCGTACAATTGACCACAGTAAAGAGAGAGTCGTTAATATAACATTTATCTAAAGATTTGTAAACATGGAAAAAGCCACGTAAATAAGGTTGGAAACAGATCACGTGAAAAATACAAATGAAGAATGAATACAAACAAGAAGTTACTGAATAATCATAAGAAGACCAAGAATCACAAATTAAAGTACAAAAAGATCATTAATTGGAAAATAATATACAAACGAGATCATTGACGAGAAGGATTACAATAAAATTGTACTCATGTCAAATGTAACCAAGAGTTTGTAATCAAGGACAAAAAAAAATTAATCGATGAACAAAAATAAATTTAACAAAATGACATACAATAGATTTGTCAATGAGAATTAAACTAAAAGAAAGTACTGACAGGAATAACCGACTACGAATTTTACCACAGAGTACACTTGGATGAACAGAAATAAAATACGTATGTACGTTAAAGTAAGATAATCAAAAAAGAAAGAGATACGCAGAGAAATTTATAAATACGAAAACAAGCTTTTCGAAAATTCCACACAATAGTAACTCGTTTAGTAGATATAAACGAAGGCAGCATTAAAGGGAGGGGAGGGAAGAAGGGTAAAGGGAGGGAGGGAAGGGGGAATGGGGATCCCGGCATCACTGGTGTGGGCATCTTAAACGCCCACTGTCGGGAATCCCCGGTTCGGGAGTGGTAGGACCGCCGAGGTGGGCTGTGCGCAAGGCACAACGTCCCGCCTTTGGGTCAGCGGTGACTATCCACGCAACGGCGATCCTGGGAGGGGAGGGAAAATTTCAAAGAAAAACAAAAAGCTGATAACAATGCGCAAACAAATTACACGAAATGTATGAACAGTATAATACGTAAATGAGACGGAAAAGGAACATTTAACGATAAGTAACAAAAAACTAATGAGAAACCAAACTTACAAAGTATAATTAGATTAAAGAAACAGATAAACAGTGGAGAAAAAAACTCGAGGGTCCCACCCAGGAGCAGAGGCATTACACCACATTTCGTTTGCACGAACAGCCACTCCCGGGGAGACCCATTTAAACATGGTAAAGAAATTCACAAGTAAAAATACATACTTTGGGTATAAAAGATTACATTGAGAAAATTAAGACACAATAACATGATTAAAGACTTTATGACACACTGAATTTAAACCGAAGTATAATCCAAATCAAAGTTTATGAAGTATAATAGATCAAACACAATTTACGACAAGAAGCAATAGGGTAAGAAAGGCCCGCGTCACGGGACGGTGGGATCCCCTCGCTCGACAAAGCGAGCAGCCGTCCCGGACTTGGGCCGTTAGGAAGAAAAAAGCAAGAAGACAGTGATTAGATCAGCCATGTTATCTTGTCGTTAACTACTGCAAAAAGAGAGTTGTTAATATACCATTTTTTGAAGAACAGATTAAGAGAGGAGTTCAAGCGGTGATAGTGATATTCGATGACGATTTTTGATTTTAGGCGGTGGGACCAGACGAGAAGGGGATCGGAGAAGGCAGTAGAGCGATAGGACCAGTAGATGACGTTTTTGAGGCTGACGATGAGATAATTTGCGAGTTTGACCGCGTCCCGGTCCCGACTACCGGCGTTTGGGATCAGGATCCAGTAGAGGTCAAAGTTGAGACGGAGATCGGGAAGAAGACAGGAGAGCAGGGTATGTAGTAGGTTGAGGGCTGGTTGGATGGCAGGGCACAGGATGAAAAGGTGGACGACAGTTCCTTCCTCTCCGCACCATCCGAAGGAAGGGGAGATGTCAGAGTTGAGATGATGAAGAACAGGGAGAGAGGACAGGAAGTTGTGAAGCAGACGGAACTGAACGTCGCCTTCTTTCTTGGAAATAGGGAGCTTGTAGATCGGATTCCAGGGGATGGAGAGACTGCAGTTCTTGAAAAAGCCGAGTCGATGCCAGTGGGTGATTGCGGTGGGGGGGAGGGTGAGAGTTGATAGAAACGTTGAAGATGTCGTAGAGAGTCTTTGAAGATAGCGACAGTCCGTTGAGGTCGGGTAGGATGGAGAAAGGTATCGGGGTGTCCGGAAAGCAGGGGACGGTGCGGAGAGGGGTTGGAGGAGAGAGCAGACCGGAGAAGCCGAAGAGCGACGGAAAAGACGAGCGGAGGGCGGTAAAGCCACTTATCGATGAGGCGGAGGGAAGGACGACGGATTCTCGAGGAAACACAAGGCAAATCTTCGGCTTCCAGCCAGCGACCGGTGGAGGGGTGGAGAAGATGGCGGACGATCCTGATCCCGCACGAGAGGAGCCGAGAACAGATGTTCCCATCGTCAGCTGCATGTTCGAGAAGAGAACTATTGATAGGAATGTTGACAACATGGCTGATCGAATCCACAGGTATGTCAATCCGAGCTTTTTTTTTTTTAAGATAATGTCTTTTCCGGGACCAGACGAAGTCGACCAGCAAGTCTTGGAGTTCGCTCAGGACATTTTCGGGGGGAGAGAGAACGGCCAAGTTGTGAAATAGCTTTGACGCGGCTAGTTGATTGGCCACGAGAATTTTGCCTTTAAAGGACAGAGTAGAAGAGAGACGTTTCCAATGACAGAGAGTTTTGTTAAGTTTTTCTTTACAGATAGTCCAGTTTTGTTTGAGAAAGTCGTGAGTGTTTCCCTAGCGACC
>NW_019091868.1:3224-16695 GCF_001949145.1 Acanthaster planci | reverse complement strand
GTTGAACCATTCTGGGAAATACTAACCTGACTTCCAAGTGATCCATTTCACTGCTAAAAAGGAACCTTGGCGAGCATAAGAAAATTGATTTCAATTCAGCAGAAAGTTTTCAAAGTCAATTTCTATAAAACAAATCATTTTTTCGCCATTGGCCTCTTGGTAAAGCTGTGAACTAGTTACCAAACATGGGAAAATACTAGAAAAATGCTCTCAAGAGACTTTCTTTCAATGCTTTCTGACTCCCCAAATGGTTCAAAAAGCAAAATTGAAAGAGGTTTCAACTTTGCTTGGACAAAATAAGATGAAGGGTTACTTTACCAAGCCTAGTTGCTATGATCCGGGGTTCTTGTGCATGTCCACGCCTGCAAGAAATGGTTACCTCACCTTATGAACATGCAATTCTTGAATTCCCCGGCCTCTAATTGGGATGACCCATCTCCTGCTGTACCGTTTCGACCGACAATCCCTTTGTCCAACATTGGATAAATCCTGCAAAGTCAAGCAAAATGAATCAGGCATTGAGAAATTTGAAAAAGTAAAAAGTACACTCAATGGCGTGATGGATGAATTGGTTTAGACAAACAGGGTCTTTTGGTGATAACTTACCTTGTACCAAATGTCCAGCTTCTTTGCCTCCACTGATTCAGGTTACTCGTCAAAGTAGAATGTGGTCCCTGTAGAAACGAGAAGTATTCATTAACTTTAACAGACATTAATGAGAAAGTAAGAAACTTATATACCCGCTTAGGAAATCAAGGACGTAATGATTAAAGCAAACATAGGGTACATTTCAGTGCTTAGAGTGCATGTTGATATTGACAAGGAACAAAAATATCTAAATAGACACAAAATTTTAGAAATATTTACAGCTCAATATCGTCAGAATCTATTGCCAGATTCTCGTGACATCTTTGGGAGAAAATATTTCGCACTTCAAATGGACCTTAAAGGGAATTCTTTCTTTGGTAGACATATTGTATGAATTGAAACCAGATTGGGAAAAAATCTGACAAAACTGTAATTGGATTTGTTTAAATTCTGGTATTGTATCTCATTCGTCATCAAATACGATATTGACCGCTTGACCTTAGAAGACGATGTTAAATGGATCACCTCATATCAGAAGGCTCACTTTCCTGTACCACAAGAAAATTCAGCCGTAAATATTTGTTGTACAACACCTCTACCACAGATTCTGATTGATTGAAGCGGTGACTGATTATTTTATATTTTAAATGTAGGTCTAATTTCAATAAGAAATCAGTGGAGAATTTACCAGCACTTATTCAAACAACCCCTAATTTGAAATAGGCCTAGCTCACATGCAACCCGAGTGTACAAAATGTGCGACACACGAGTATGCATTTTGTTCATAACACCAGCGGTCACGCAGCCAGTTCTTTGGTCGCTACAGGTATAGCGATTTGGTTGCTATGGGTACAGTCTGTAGACACTCCAAACTATAGAATCTGTGGGTAGAGTGCTACAAAAGGCGGAGTATCAATGGGTAATACTCACTTCCATGGATTGCTTGAAGTTGAACGAGAATAGCTTCAGCAGGATCAATTCCAGACACAAGCTGATTTCTTTCCAGTGCATCATTCAGAATTCCCTCGATCTCTTCCTCACCGACATTGTTCTTTGTTTTGTCCAAGACAGCTATCTTTATTCAAACACTGTCTTGTGTCATGTCCACAAATTCCTCCTTTTCAATTCTCAAAGTCACAGTCAAGGCTCACAGTCCACTGCGGCAGATAATCTTGCTTTTCTTGTTTGTTGAAAACTATGTATTTATTTTATCCAAGGAACCTCGACAAACTGATTCAAGGTCGGTCTTCAAAGACACTTTACCCCAGAAAACTACCCAGTTGTGGCATTCGCAGTGATTTTTAACCCAAAAATAAAATTTGATTTAGGACAAGTTCAACAAACGCGCTGTTGATTTTTTTTAACACAAATGAGCACATTTTGCGTAGTGATGTACAAAAACTGCGTGCATGTTTTTAAGTCTTTGCAGCATTTTGACGGATCATTTTTCTCATTTCAATTAGGAAATGGGTCACTGGCAAATGATTTAATGGGTAATGCCTTGTGGTTACTTGTTTGTTAATGGTTGGGGGTTACTTGAGGCTTAAAATGTTAATGGAATCGTTAGTTTCTGTTAATGGTTAGTGGTTGGTTGAAGTTAACATGATAAATGATTATGGTTAATGGGGTTGTAATTTACTACACGTATTGATAGTTTGGGATTGGTTGAGGTTAATACGCCGGATTATGGAAGGTGATTGATGGGATTATTTTCATGGCTATGAGAAAATGACCTCAAAATACTATTTACTGACATGACCCTCAACTGATGCATAGCCATTCAGTATATCAGAAAGAACAGAATTGGCTTGTATTTTAGAAATAAGCCAATATCACGTTCAATTCGTTCAATGTGGCAGGCTAACGTTGGATTATGGCAAGTGCAACGATCTTGTCTGATTGTAGGGTCCATTGTCTCACTTCCAGTTCAAATGGTAGAATCTTGTTGCATTGAGTTTAATTATGCAGGCCTCTTCACTGCAACATTCTTCATGCGAGCTCTGTGTGGACTCTTTGTGGGCTCTTGGCGGGCTCTGTGTGGGCTCTTTGTGGGAGTGTTGCTTCCAGCCTCCCTCGCCGATTGAAATCAAGGTGCACAGGAATCATCTGTAAATTGACAAAATAAAAATTTAAATCATTCCCCCAATCCTTGGTAGCTCTGGGACAGGACTTTACACTCCATCTCAAGTTTATCTTCAAAGTCAACAGTTTCATAAATTTGAGAATTGGAGATGCTACATCTACTGCTCAATCCTTACTTCTAGGACTCTGCAAGTATTTATTTGCCAGAAGGATGAACTTTCAATCCTTCTTACAAAATATTCCACAAAATGGCCCCACAACCCTCTGTATAAAAAGAAATGCACACGTAATCTGGGAAGTATGACCTTGGACCAGTAGTGAGGCTGTTTTTGCACTTGTACTTGCACCACAACTGGTGACAAACAGACAACGAACCGTGACTATGCGAATTTCACAGAAAGGAATATGTATCTGGTTGTATGTATTTGCGTCCGTGATGGTGTACTTGCCAGTTCTCTAATTTCGCTACCTACTGTGTAGTCCGAGTGGTTTTCTGATTGGCGGGGGAGTCCACATAAGGACGCCACTTGACAACCTGTGCACAAACCCTATGGAAATGTTCAGAAAATTCCTGTGTTTTCTAAGTAAAAGGCTTGATTTTTTCCCCTTCCAAATTGAATTGTTCTGTTTGTTGTGTTTGCTTTCTGATGGCTAATAGGTCATTGCAGGGAATAATTACTGGGAGCATGGCAGCACGCTCCTTGCCACACTCCCGGGAATAATTCGGTTTGCACACACATTTATTTCAACATCGCCCTACAAAGACAAGAATGCACGTATTTAGAATCAGAATGCATTGAAACAATTAAATTATCACACATTATTTGGTCAAGCTGAACGTTTGTGACGCTTATAGGGGAAGAGTTCCAAGTACAGACATCTTTACTCCCTAAAGTGACCTTTTAGCCTTCATAAACCAAAGCATGTCCAGAAATTCTCAATTTAGAAGGAAGAAAAAAATGTCGTGTCCTTAATGAAGAAAACACGTAGAATTTTTCAGACCAACCTCATAGGGTTTTGGTCATAGGAGGTCAAGTTGTGTCCGTATTTCTAACTCGAGCTCTCCTTTACAGGGGTATTTGTCTTTGTCAGTCTGAAGCAATCAATAAAACATCAGACATGTTAAAGGAAAGCATCCAATTTCAAATCAGAATGTAAGGTCATATACTTCCCAAATTTTCTTTGCTTCCTTGGCAAGTCTTCCTATTACCCAAAGGGTTAAAAAGCCATTTTGTGGACTTTGGAAGAAAACGTGGAATTTCAAGAATTCAGTACCCGGCCACCACTTGATGACAACTCTGCCATAAACGTCAGAGGACTGGTCTGAAAATTCTAAATGCTTTCAAAGTCAATGGTATAATATTTTCACTGCTAAATTTGACTACTTAGACATGTTCTCAGTTTCTAAATGTCTACTAAACAGCTGCAAGGGAAAATAATTGATTTCCCTATATTATGGAACTTGAGCCCCGAACATGGCCTACCAAGTGTACCACGATGAAGTAAACAAGTCACTGTCGAAATTGAATTTTGTGCTAAACTCGCCTGTGTTCCATTTTTAATTAGTTCAGTTTACTCTTTAAACTGTAAACTATGCCAATTCTACTTATTGAAGGTCAAAAACAGTTGATTTCGACTCAAAAATGGCATACTTACTTTGACTGTTAAACCGACGCTCCTTCCAAGATGCCCGCGAATTTATGAATGCGCGTCACCCCACGTGAGAATTTCATTGTTATGCAGTTACACTGGTTCCCTTCCGCATTCACTCTTTGAAATCATTGCGGCGGAAACCAATCATTGCGAAGTTGAATTCGATTCACTGGATACTCTATTTGTCGAATAAATTTCAATAAAGGCCCCATTAGGCCAGGCATTTTATTTATTTATTTATTTATTTATTTTTGAATCGTCGAATTAATTATGAACTGACAGCTTTGAGTAATAATATTTTACATAGAAAAAACGATCCAGAAATTCTGATCTCAACACATGTAAAATCTACATCTGCATTACGAACAGCGCCCCCTGAGTGTAAGGGCGTGATTCGCCCTGGACTGGCTCCCGTCACGTAGGTAGTTTCCAACGTCTTGCAGGTGTCCTCCGAACGGTGGAGGGTAAAGATTCCTCCATTTGTCCGTACATGTGGAAAAGAAGCCTAATAAATGAAAAAATCAACGAGAGGCTGATAAAATATTTCACCTTTTTTTCTTCGCTAGCAAAAAAAGAAAAAAAAATCAAGCTGATCACCACTAGGATGGCCTTTAGTTCAGAGCAAGCTTCATCCTAATTGGTTGTACATTTTGGTAAAATCCCAGGGTGTAAAAGTAAAATGAGTTCTTTTACAGGAACAGAAGAAATCAACGACTTTCACTGCTTGAAGAAGACTACTGCAAATGTGATAACATGAGATTTTTTATTTAGTCATACACATGTATTGTTTCCATCTAGATCTTGCTGGCGCTTAGTACGGCCCTGAACAACAAGCAAAACCGGCGTTGAAACTCTATAGACACTCTAGACTATTGTTACCTAACCATTCCCCTATATGTCTGAAAAGAATTCCTGAGATTCCAATCACACAATGACCAACACAAAGGGGGGGGTGTTATCTCGGTTCCGTTTCTTGTTTCTTTTGTAGGTACTGTCCCTAATAGGACGGGAAGCAGTACAGCTTCAGCCACAAGTTCCCGTCCTACAGACATCCAAGGAAAGGAGTGACCGGTAGAAGGTAGTGATTCCGGTAGACTCCTTCTGGTCTTGTGTCAATGTGGAAATGAGCATATAACAACTCCCACAGTAACAATGCAGTCACATGGCAACACTGTCACATGACAAACCTTAAAGGTTTGCAAGCGACATGGTAGCTAATTTTGATATATAACAGACTCTAAATGAGAAGTCTTGCACAGGCTCAAAATTTCCTTCTGGAAGGACCAGTCAATCCCTGTTTATTCTCCTCCTTTTCGTAGTCCTTTCCCTTCCACCAAATTCTCCCGACCATTTCCCGCGACTCTCCCCCTAGTCCCAATGTTATACATTGTAAAACATTGAATCCACTAATGCCGGGTAGATGTAACTGAAAATAGCACGCTGGCACCATAGACTCGGCCCCAGTCGCTGGTATTATACAATTCCATATCACTACAGATATCGTAATTTATGAAATAACTAATGACACAACTGCTTCAAATCGTTCGCTGACAGGCGATCACTCATCCCCCATGGTCGTCAATGTATCCGCTCATGGGCGTAAATCCGGGGGGGGGATGGGTAGTAGTATATATCCCTGATTTTTTAGGTGAAGGGATTGGCCATTGAATCCTCCTGGCCGCCTTTTGAGGTGAACAAAGCACTAATTTGCGGATGTTGAAGATTTCTGTGGTCTTCCAAACAATTGAAGTATATTTAATATCACTCAAAAATGATAACCAATAAAAAACATAAATATGTCACTCTGATGTAAGATATTTTGCCTGAATTTAATACATATTACAGACGTACGTGTGTGTCATGGCCATTTGCCCCCTCCCCCCAGCTTTCCAAAATCCCACGGTCGGGAAAATTATTTCCCACATTTCCCAATACCCCATCCCCATTTCCGGCACAATTTTACGCCACCGGATCTTTGCCCTTTCACGACACAAGATAAATATCAAAACTATTGTCCTGAAATTAAAAAAAAAATCAATCGTATCTCCAAGGCCTTAACAAAGCCTTAGAGAAAGAAGTTAATAGAATCGAAACGTCAGAACAAAGTTTTTTCCCCAGGTAAATATCAGGGTACAGTTTCCTCTAAGATCATTACATTGAAACCTAAATTCGAGATAACATTATGATGGATTGCAAGATTAAGCGCATTCATTTTCATGGACAGTATACGTATATTTTATTCATCATTTTTGCATCAGGTTGACCATCTGTTCGTCCAGTTAACAGTAAGTGTGATCAAGAAAGTGGGGGCCCAGGTACAAAATCTAACGACAAACTCGGCCCATAAACATTTTAAAAAATCTGACATTACTTCTGTTGTCACATAATAATTGGTTTATTGTAATATGTAACTCATTAAACGATTTGTGTGCCTTGTTTGTGGTATGTCTTCCAATGGAGAAACATAAGCCTCGAGGGGAAAGAGAGGAAAATACATGAATCTAGATGTAAAAAAAAACGCCAAAGTCTCCTTAGACAGTTGTAAATGTAACTTTAGAAAGTTTCTGCAAAAGTAAGGCCCAAAATCTCGTATAAATCCTGATTTGCATAAAGAACAAGATTCCAAGAAGAGTAATTTACTTACAGGTAATGCTTGCAAAAACTAGAACAAGGTTGGCAACTTGCTACGTGTTATACAAAACGACATGGATTTAAGCAAAATTGTGACTGATGTGGTCGAGACAACGATGAGGGTATAAATAGTTTTACAATCAAGACAGGGCGCCATACACAAAACTTGGACAGGCGTTCCGTACCACTTGCCACCTGGCAACTTGGATGGCTCTAATCAAAACAGACAAGTGTCCAAAGACAGAGGTTCAGTCTTGGAAGAACAGCTTTCAAAACAACTAATGGTTCAGCTCTTCGGCACGAACCTTCACATGGCTTCCTGGAATGGCGGATGTAACCAGTGCCAGTGGCCCCTTGTTACGAATGATTTGCTTGTCTTTCATGAGAACCAGATCTCCTGCTTGCAGGTTCTATTGAGGCTATTTCCAATTAAGTTGGCTTCGTAAGATGGGGAAGGTACATAGACAAAACTTCGTGCGTTAAGCAAACGTTACTCTTGAGCAGAATGGAGTTGAGAATTCTACGAGCCACTCCAATCAGACGCTTCCAGACACCTCCCATGTGTAAAGAGTGAAATTGGTTGAACTTCCAGGTACAACCATGGTCGGTGAGGAAACGTTTGATACCAGTCTGTCGTTGGTCTTTCTTGTCAAGCTTCAGCTCATCAAGGTTTCCATCAAATTGGTACCGCAACGTAATCTGAGCTCTCCTGCTGGTCATTAGAAGGGCATTGATGCAGCTGGAAGAGTCCATGGACTCGACAACCTCCATGTGGATTGCTTGTGTACTCAAACAGGTCCACACAATTGCCCGACTTTTACTTTCAGCCCTTTTACTTTTACTTCACTTTCCTCTTGTGCGGCGGGCAAGGACTAACCAGGTACCAACAACATCCAAGCCAACAAAGGTAAAAGCTGGGGTGGTACTTAGCCTTTCTGGGGGCATGTCTGTCATCTTCTGTTATTCCATTTTCCCGCGTAGCCTCTTACATGTAATGCACTTGTGTAGGATGGAATTGATGAGCCTGATCCAGAACTGCACAGCTCAGATTGCTTCCTTGGTGAAGTGGTAGCCGCGGTGTTGCACTGGTTCGTGGAAGTGTTTCACCCGGAGGGTTGAGACATGGTTGCATCTTGGTAGTGTGATGGGATTTTACTCTTGGCTGTCTAGTCTAGTATGACTCAGTCGACCTCTTTCGTACCTTGATTAACCCATTGTCCAGGGCCTCAAGGCGATGTAAATTGTGCGTGGGAGATCTTGCTTCTGGCTGAGGGAAGTAAACTCCGTATGGTAAACGTCTCTGTTAACTGACTGGATGATAACTCTCTTGGCCTGGTCCAACTCGTCCTGCGTGACTGCCTCGTTGTTCTGGTGTGAACCTCTGCCAGAATTCTTGTTAGTACGAACAATGTGGCTAAGGAGTGCAATACTTCTCAGGAGATTTCTGCTCGAACTGACGCCCACCAACGTTGGTAGTTAAGCACTTGAGGTCGGATTATGGTGTCTTTCTCTGGGCTGACCAACTCGTAGAAATCATCATCTGGAGTGGGATCAGCTCGAAGCAGGAATTCTGGTCCTGTGAACCATGTTGTACTAGGAAGTTGGGATGCTGCAATCCTTCTTGATCTAGGCCTATGGGCAGCAGGATTTTTGTCTGTTGATATGTAGTGCCAGTGACTAAGGGAGGAAGACTGCCGAATTCGCTGAACCCGGTTGTGCACATAGACGTAGAATCGTTTCGTTGTATTGAAGTATCCAAGCACAACCTTGCTGTCACAGTAGAGGTTTATTGCACGCAGCCTAACGTCCATTTCGTCAAAGATCAGATCAGCCATTTCCACTGCCAATGTACACGTGGTATGGTTGGCTATGACAATGGAGCCTTTCCCATGACAAAACATAGGCCTACATGAACCCCTCACAATTCATCAATAACTTTGAGATAAGCAGCTGCTGCGACTGCCTTGTAGACGCATCTGATAATACGCACAGCTCAATCCGCTGTGCTGTCTTCAGGGACTTTGTGACAGAAGCTCTTGAAGCGTGAATTTGCCCCAACTGCTTGAGAGAATCTCTCCAGGCTTCCCATTCCTTCAATCTACCCTCTGGGATTATATTAAGGTCTTCCTGCCACAGCGAAATAGTTTTCAACGGTTCTTTGTCACATTTTAAACTAGTCTATTAGAGGCAGCTCAAATGTACATGTAGTTCAGAAGTGCCTTGTACACGCACGCGGACGACGTGACCTGGTGACTAGGCATGCTAGGCCTTTCTGCACTAGGCCTAGGCCTCCCGTTCCATCTTGTCAATGCATAGGTGTGACAACTTTAAAAACATCAAGCGGTAGAATCTGTGTACTTTCATTTCAATATTATTCCAGGCTTTATAAACGTGTGCGTGTATAAACTGTCCAATTTGACAAGCCCACTGAAGACATATAAGTGTCTCTCCGCAAACTGTCTGCTACAAGGTCCATGGCCGTTCTTGCTTTCTTCTGCAGCCTTTCTGAGACCATACATAGCTCCTGCTTATGATGGGCTATTCCCAAAGATATGCACATTCATTCTGTATTCGATGATGTCTTTCGTTGGGTCATTGTCTCTGTACCACAAGAACCTCAGGTAGTTCCTGTGATCATATGACCACAAAACAGTGAAGCGTGTACTGAATGTGTGCAGTCACTGTAATTGCTTCCGTCCTAAATCGGATCCGAACTCCAAGACAACGATAATTCAAATCTGTGCAGGGGAGGGGGACGTCATTTAGAGACAGGCCTTCATGTAAGGTTCTGTATGCACACGAAATAAGACTGGTGCACTAACTGAAAAAGCATTTTAAGCCCATTTTGTACTGTATTTCTTCACCTGAAGCCAACTATGATACAGGAATGCTGTTTTCATTTAAAATATTACTCGACCTTTTCAATTAGCAACTTCAATGCTTAGAACAACAAGGAGAAATGACATTGTTGGAGCCAGAAATCCTCTCTATTAGAAAACAAATTTTGTCAGAGTTTATTCCTGTTCCTTTCATACTTTCCCAATTTTTTGTTCTACTTTCTCAGCATTATTCAATTATTCCAGCAAGAGGTACATCTCTAGACTATTTCGATCCAGTTTCGCACTTGGCCATAAATTCAAACTTGACGCGCCGTAAAGATTTCAAAGTAAAAGGGCCTGCGCGCGCTTCACATAAAAAAGAAGACAAAAGATATCATAGAGCGCACACAAAATAACGGTAACGCCGATGTACCACAATTGTGCAGTTTTGTTTTCTTGAGAGCACGGGAATTATTTGTGTTTTAACCTTCCAAGCAGACTCCGCCCCCTGAACCCCCTAAAACTTGGAAAATTTGGTTTTTTACCTAGCTTTGTGTCTAATTTTCACAACTTTGCCTAGTTTACCTTCAAATAACTTTGATGCCACACGAAAGACTAGTATCTCTTATGTACAAAAAAGGGTTACTTCAAGGAAGAAAACCGTTTTTTGAAATTCACTCCATATTTCATTGGGATCCATTTTCGTCATCTTCTGTGTTTTTTTTTTTTTTTACCTTACTTAGTGCCCAATTCTCACACTTGTGTTGGATTCCCCTCAGATCATCAGTGATACTGTCTGGAAGACTGATTTTTTTTTCTATCAACTCATTTATTTCAAGATCGAGAGCCATTTGTCTGAAATGCGGTTCGTTTTTCATGCGGGTTCAAATTTCTGCGTTGAGTTTGGCAGCGGTGAAAAATGAGATGTCCGGATTTGGGGCATGGTGCACACGTATACATACATACCCCTGGATACGAGTACGTTTGCGTACGAGTTGATCTACTGCATTGCAAAAATTCGTACAATCACGTCAAATTGCCCAACTTAAAAGGAACAAACAAAAACTTTCCGCCCTCATTCATACGATTTCCTTCTTGTGTGATGCTTTCTCGCTAGAGCGTTCATGATATTCCCCACCATTCACAAGCAGAAAAATGTCAGAGAAAACCCGGCAAAACTGAAAAAACAATCCCCTCTAAAATATTGTCCTCACTACCAACTTCTCACTCTTATTTTGCAGGTACGTGACAAAGACGGGCAAAAATGTGGCAGAAAATAACCTTTTATTGGTCCAAGTTAGCAAAAGGGACTTTTGAGTGTTTAAATTTTAATCGGTAGGGAAATGAGGGGCAAAAGACGTTACCTGAGCTTGATGTTGATCGATTATTTTTGGGGTCCAGCTGCCCGAGTGAAGAGCCATTTTACTGGCTTCTGGGAGTGTAGTTGGATTCAGTGCGCATGCGCACCAACTAAGTGAGGGGCATGAACATACGTGTAATAGATGCAGAATTTACACTAATTTGGGGGAAATCCCTTTTGAAAAGTGAACTCCTAAAACATGAAATCAGGTATCACCACGACAGATGAAATGAACTACGCGCGGGAGCCCAGTACAAGCAAAACGGGCCGGCGCGTCCGCTGCCGCCTGCGTTTAAAAAGGTCCTCCTTTGTAAAATCAACGATGTTCTTCCATTCCTACTGCAAAGCCAATTATTCGGTAGATTTGATGTAAGCAGAAGCTTCAGGTATTTATATACATCAGTCAACGATTTGTCAGATCATGAAACTTGGCACTTGGATATATTTTCTCACTTGCCTCGAATTCCCGACACACTCTTGTATCATCATAACCGAGACATAGTGAGGTTATACAGTTTCTTACCAAGTTTTCAAGAAACTGACCACTGACCTTTCACTTTGGGAGTCTAAAGAATGATCATGGGCTACTCATTTAATTTTGCAAACAATATATGCAAAATTGGAAATCAACTGTTTCTCCTTCCTTTTTTTACATTTTGCATTAAATTTGTTTAGGAGGGTTAAGACCTCACTACCCCCAAGAGCCGCACCTGCCTGTTATTGAAACTGCACCCCAATCAGAATGACGTATCATTAATTCATACGTTTAATCACTATTTCATATCACACTTCGTGGTATATCTTCACGGAGTAGTAGTCGGCTACTGCCAGTTGCCCGTCTGCTGTGAATGTCATCCCATGGGGGGAGCACAGACCCTGTGCGATGCAGTGGAGAAAGCCACCTTGAGGGTCATAGTGGTGGATATGACCGGTGCCAAGACCATTGTGCATTGCAACATAGATGCCTGCGCTGTCTGCGCATACACCAGTACAGTATTGAACGACCTCATCATTGATGGTAGGTCTGATGGTGTGCAGTGTATCGCCATTCCTGTCAACAATACCCACTGACATTGAGCATCCACTGAGTACAACTCGATCACTGCTGTCAACAGTCAGATAAAAAGGTTTAATCTTGACTGTGATTGTGCTTCTGAGTTGGCCATCCGTGGGGCTGTGTTCGGTCAGCACCATCCTCTCGATATCACCGACTACGATGGTTCCATCTGTCTTGACTGCTACACTCTGGAGGTCAACTGCGGTCTTACCGACCTCAATCGGTGGCACTGTGGGGAACTGAAAAGCTAGCGTGTTGTCCTTGTCGAAGACATTCACGTGGGATGCGTTATCCTCAACAACCACCAACCGATTGCCGGTGGGTGTAGCTGCAATACCTCGTGAATCTGTTTTGTGTGGATAGACACGAGAAAAAATCTTTATTTAAGTCTCCAGGCTTACACTTGATCTTCGTAATATTAATACACTAGAATACACAGTCGTGTTGAAACAAAATTAAGCATATAAAGTAAGTTTTTATCCAATGTTAGGAGCATGGGAGAGCTTTCTTCGTTACCGTCCATTACCTGTGCTGCATAGTATTTACACATGAATGAACACGCGTTGGCAAATAAATACTTCAAAATAACAGAACTGTGCTTTGGGATTTACAGCAGGAAATGTTGATTGTGAATTCTACGGGAGGTGAAATGGTTTCAACATTTTTCACGGTACTATTCAAAACGCATATTTGTTTTGTCGTTATGTAACATATAAATGTATTTGGACTACAGTGCAAAACAATGGTTGATCCCGCATTCAGGGAAAATAGATTCTTTTTTCAGATGCCCAGGTGTTGCGCAAATGAACCGCCAGTACAGTCTTCTTGGGAGAGGATGATTATTCAATGAACAAAACACCCGGCAATACCCATTTCATATTGATCTGGAAAAATAACAATGCTTAATAGAGGCTGCATATCTCAAAGTGTTTCTTTTTCTCTCTCTGCTTGTAGCCTCTTTAGGCTAGTTACCATGTCATTCTGTGACAAGCCTTTAAACCCTTTATGTGCCTTCAAAACGAGCAATTCCGAAATTAAGTTGAACAATTTCTATCTAAACTTACATCCTTGCATCGGAATTGTGCTTTTCGGGTTACCATCGATGCTGTATGTCACAACTCGTTTGTTTTCCCACGCAGTCACTGCAACCTCATCAGGCTGACGAGCAGCAACGACCCGAGCCCAATCAAACGGACCAATTCCCTGGCTACTAAACACGCATTGCTGCCCCCACTTTCCTTCCGTCACCACCTGACCCAGACTGATGTCACCTACCCCCTC
>NW_019091867.1:17476-40878 GCF_001949145.1 Acanthaster planci | reverse complement strand
ACACACATACATACAAACAAAAGAAAGAATCTCGCTCTCCGACGGTCAAAGAAATTGCTGAAATTCCAACTCGGTTAAGGTTATACTTATACTTTAAAAAATCAATCCATAACCATGACACTTGACAGGTTTCCCAATTTAATTAGTGTTGAGCATGTTATCCACTTTCAACGCAAGTTTATTACGAAAAGTTAAATACAAAATCAGTCACGAGTCACGTTTCCATGTGCAACCATTGCATAACGGAATCAGTTAGTGTTTATTGCGATCTTTACACAATTAGGGTAGTTTTATACATGATTGACTGAAGTTTATTATCAGCGCTCCTTTTCCGATATTGTAAAAAAGTTTATATAACAGTTTGTTGAGACCCATTAACGATTTATGTACGCTTAGAAATGAATGAGTACAGCCTACTGTAGTCCATTTTCGATTTCGTCTTAGTAACTTAAATTAAAACTTTAGCCGAGGGTTCTTGCGATCTTTACCAGATACCCGTCATATACTTGATCTGATAAACGACTCTAGCCTATAATCATTTTTTGTGTAAAGCGTTTTTTTATAATAGATCTAGTAAAAGTGGTGGACATCAACGTTAAATACCGTGCTTCAAAAATATCCTTCACGAACAAATTGGGAAACATCGAAACTATCATAATAAGATGGCCTCAATGGAAATCGGAACCTTATGCAACGTAGGAAACAGCTTATTACATAATGGTGACTTTTTCACCTATGGTTTTTATTAGCGTAAGTGTTTAGCCTTGACGTGTATTTCCAATTTCATCCTTTTCCTCCTGCCTTTAAAGTATTTTGAGTATTAAAGTTCTGTGTTCATTGTTTTCTTTTATCTGAGTTTACAACTGACTGATTCTTAATTCTGTTTCCCGCCTACTATACCGCCAGAGATTTGCCATCTACATTCCTGCTCTTATTGTATTAATTAAATAAGGAAGGTTCCAATGGTATTTGGCGAAAGTGTTAAATGAGTCGGGATCAAAGAGGTACAGGGTTTGTAACAAACTACACAGCGTAGATTGCATACATCAAACAAAACCCATTTGGTGTCCTTTTTCCCGAGAAATAATATCTCTTTTATGGCAAGTTGACCGACATGCAGCCTGAGCCAAAAACAGAAATAAAACAAACTTCCCTCTGCAATGTGAGATACTTGGCCCTTTTTAAACTACAAAAAAGGCAATTTGGTTGCTGTTAAACTAGTTTTCCTCTTTTTTGCCTCATCACAATTTTGATTGCTTTGCTAACCGCCAAAAGTTAAATGCGAATCTGTAAAACAAGCAACAGGGTTTATTTTTGCACACTACACCCCGGCACTAAGTCACTAGACCTGTTGGTTAAACATTTTTGGTTGTGCTGAAGTCAATGAACAGTTATGTTTAGAATGATGTTAATAATGATGTCTACTCTCCACTTCTGCCATTTTTTGACGGTGTGACACGAGCAAAACGGTTCGTTAAAGATGTCTTTTCCGTGCTTTACCCCAAAATGAATTTAAATTTGAATTGCAATGTTTATAGGGTCGCCGATGTTTTGAACTTCAAAAGGAGATATCGATCGAAAAATCCACCCACGCAAACTGACACAGTAACGAAATTCAAATAATGACTTTATGGTGGCCTGCCTTTTAATCATCACATGTCAATTCACGCGCACGCGCTCAACGGTCTGGTAAGCGGAGTCATCGCGAAGAGGTCACGCACGCACGTACTGTCACTGATTTGCTTACGACCTGAGACGGGTGATTTCCGAATGCCGCCAAAGTTACCCGTTTTAAATTATGATTTTGAGCATTCCCCTGGCGGAAAATGCTCGTTTGCCAATCTGGTAATAATTGCATAATCTTCAAATATTCATTCGCAAAAAGAAATATGTATCCAACAATATCACGGACCAACTGAAACAAAGAAACGCCAAAAGACAGTAATGTAAGAACTACTTTTTATAAGAGTCGGGCGGATTCCAATAGTCGGTGATTCATGATTGATTTACATTCGTAGAATTTTTTTTCTTAGATATTATCTTGGTAAGGACAAAGATCACATTTGAGGTTCCGCATATTTTGGACGGTCCTGGGAATTTGCGGTGGAAACGATCAAAAATCGCAAAATAAAATGAGGTTTTGAATGCTCGTAGTTCTGTGCGCCCTGAGAGATTTTCATTTGTGCCAATTTCTACTGGGTATGGACTGGCAGCTGACTTAGGGCGCAGCCAGGGGACGCTGCAAATCGCTGCACATGCATTTCATAATTACGAACCATTTTCCAGGAATTATGCGCTATCGCCCTGTGGTGTTTTATGCATGTTATGATAGATTGACACCTCTTACTTTGATTTTAATGAAATGTACGGTGGCCAACTGGGCGCATACCGGGCGCTTTTTGGTACCCAAAGTTCAAATTACCTTGTCGCACGGTGATTTCTCAATTCTCCCTTAGTCAGCAGCCTTAATTTGCATTGAAAGTAAAGTAACAGGTGCCAATCTATCATAACATGCATAAAACACGTACACCTAGGCTGAATTAGGTCGCAAGGTAGCCACACAACGGTACCCCTGGGAAAGTGTGCTTAGTACGAAATTTAGCGATTGCAGCGCCACCTAGGGGCTGTACCCCATGTCAGCGGCAAAACTTTTCACGTTTTATGGAAAGTTCATACCGTATATATAGACTTACACAAATGAAAATCTATTTGGCCCACTTAGACTTAATAGACAATTTATGAGCATTCAAAAGCTCACTCAGGTGATTTTTCGATTTCGGCTTATTTTGACCCTCAGCTAGACTCCTCGCTAGACCACTTAGGCCTATGGCGCTTAACCCTCGGTTCCCCTTGATTTGACAATAATTTAACGCAATCACAACGAAAAATATTCGCACACTGGAACTTTATTGATGGTTCTCAATAAGAAACAAACAAATTCATTTGCGACCATTCTAATCCAAGGGCAAAACATAATAGCACTGATATGGCTTCGCCATACAAATCGTCTCTTTTTTTGCAAGGAGTTCTTTCTTCTTTGACAACCTGCCAGTGATGAGCATCTTATTAGTGAACGGAACATGTATTAATTCGCTAAAGCTAAAGCTCTTCGTAGGTGTCTTCTTAGATCAATGTAAAGATGGATAGCCTCTTCTGGAGTATTAGGGGCCCTGCGTCCAGCGGCTCCCATAAGTAAACAGGCATAGTTGAAGAGGTCCTCATCGCAAGGATAGTTGTCATTGAAGAGACATTCCTCCTTACACACATTCACCCTATCCCGATCCACTAGTTTCAGGTAGTCCATAGTGTTGTACAACTGTGGAAGCTCAAACATCGTAAGGGGTCTGCCATACGCCAAATGCTCTTGTTTGTTCTTCCTAATCCGCTGTCCATCCCAAACCTCCGCCATTTTGTCCAGATCGTCCTGTATTAAAGCACAAGCAAATTTGAATAAACAAGTCAGTTTCCATCGAGCCAAAAAAAATTGAACTCAAAAAAGTATCCGCCCCCCCCCCCAAAAAAGCATCCAGTTTCCGGTTACCGTGCGCGTCTAGACATGAACGAATTATGCGGGTCGGCAAAAATGAAAAAAAAAAAAGTTTTTTATTTGCAAGAAACTGGTTCCCCAATCTCGCCAAACTTGTTTGTGTTAATGGATTTCTCATGCTGCGTATTTAGATGTGGTTTATGAGTAATACTTCGCGAATCCAAAAGCATGGTCACGTCGTCTACCAAAAATAAAAATGTGGGGAAAACCGCCCTGTCCATGCGTCACCTTTGGATCCAACTTGTGACCAGAAACCGGAGATTTTTTGGCCTAAAATACCAATGAGAGAAATGAATTGGATTGACATGGACATCGAGAAAAGGATTGACCAATAATAATCACCCTAAAGGCTATCTAATATCCTCAAACGAAGATAACCGTTATATACACACCTATATATATCATTCTCATAAATGTAAATCGACTCAGCTCTTTGTCTAGAATGTCTCCCAAGAAGTAACCGTCATCCTTGACGCATCGAAGTAAAGTCATCCAGAACTCTGTGCATTCTTTCCTCAATTGACCCCACCAACACTCGATGCGTTGGTTAGCAGTACCCTTCTCAGTAATGAATCTATGCCCCACCAAATCCGTAGGAATCTTTGGAAATTAAGTACATGTCCATTCTCCGTCCCAAGATCAGTCCTGACAACAGTTGGGTAGCCACCATATTTTTAATGGCATTGATGAAAAAACACCGATAAACTCAGGGTCATTCGTAGTGGCATTTGCTTCCAACCAAATGATTGTTCGGGAAAAACCATGTATATATCCACTTATGCCCACTCCATACGGCTGGAGTTTATCATATGATTCTATGTGCCAAATAACATTTGGTCCTCGCCCACAGTATCTGCGATACACAAGCCTTCGTCTTCTGCGCAGTGAAACACCTTGTGGATCAAGACTGTGTAACAATCTCCACACTGTATGTCTGCGTACAACAAAGCCCACCTGAAGTAATCTGCGATGCATAAGCCTGTAACCATGCAGCTGGCCACATTGCTGAGGCTGTTCTCGAAGGAACCTTACAACATCAGCTAAATCAGATTGATTCTTCCGACGATATAGTCCAAGACGCTGCAGGTGTCGTTGTAGGGTGCGCTCACTCAGCGCAACACCATGGACTGTTGATAAAGTTGCAACAGTTTCAAGGTGGGTGTCGCCGAGTCGGAAGTAATTCGTGATGAGGGCGTCGAGGTCCATGATACTTGAAACTTCAAAAGAAATGTACAGCACAACATTAAATTCGTGCAGCACAGTGTAAAACAGTTAAAGACTAATCCGAGGAACACTGAAATTTGTATACACATATGGACTGGCAATGAGGTCAAGGTGGACGTATGCAACCCGAGGGACTGTGGGTGACCAGAAGAGAAGGCCTTGGGAAATAGGACCCTCTTCTGATCACTCACAGGCCCAAGGAGTGCATATACGTCAAGTATTGACCGAATTATGGCAGTCCATATGTGTTTTAGAACACACCTCACTCCAAACAGGCAGCCGTTTCATCACGTTCAGATACACTGCCCAATAAGGACAGCTTTGTTGCCATTGTCTGCACAATACGTGTGCGCACCCATGCGCTCAAGAAAGTACATAGAGATAAGATTTCCGAGAGGTGGTCGAGCGCTTCGGTATCTCAATTGGATGGAGTTCGTGTAATAAGACCCAAAGAGTCGGGCTTCGAATCGTGTCAAAATTACGTATTGTTGTAACTTTTTTACATTCTAATTAATGGCTTAAGAGGATATTTGTATAAAGGGAAATAAAGCCACTTTTTATTTCGTCACAGTTCCACCTTTCTTCTAATTTGTGGCTTTGGATGATTTTTTTAACGGGAAGTAAAGTCCGTGTTTCACCCGGTCTGGTTCCTGTCTTACAAACACATTTGACACCACGAGCGGGGCTAGCGCGGAACCAGACTAAGCAACAAGGCTGTCATTAACGCGCAGTTCAGATACGTCCATCGCCATTTTGAGCTAGCTCTGGATGAATGATAACACTTGGCAACCTGTAGAGGGCGCGCTTTGGATCTTGAACTAGCCGGTGTCGCGTGAAAATCCGACTCCGTGAAATGTGGACTCATTGGTCGTATCGCGCAAGTGCAATTATGCTAATTAGCTGATACGTCAGCGAGTGACGGTTGACGTCAGAGGGATTATCCAATAAGAGGGAAAAGGAGTCCGATTGTCATAGGGGTCGGATTTTCATATGACACCGGTGTTTATACGTACTGGGAGGCCCCACTAACGGCGTCTAATTTTGTTCCTTGGATTAGTCTATTCACCGATCCGAGGAGCAATATCAGAAGCTATTACTGCGGTGGTGTCACGCTCACCCGCATGCTGCGCGTATTCTTAAAGATGAGACGCGCGCGCATTGAGGTATGTAATTAGTAGAGGGAGCATGGAGCACGCGCGTCCCACTTGAACGCGACGCGGCGGATACCGCAATAAGAGCTGGGGACACCTCAGTAATGGCTGCCGCCGGATTTGTCTATATATATGAAATATTTGAATACTAACAATACTTTTAGAATTACGCACATTTCTTTTTAGAAACTTGCATGCTATTGCATAAGGCTAAAAATCGTCTTTTCAGTCGCGGGGAAATCACGTTAACCGACAAAGTCATTAAAAAATCACATAATTATAAACATCCACACAATTTTGTTTGTTATACGCCATAAACTGACCAGTTTGTGTGATATTTTTTATTCAAGTAGCACACAGGTTCTTTTATGATGCTTTACAATCTGAATGTACATACAAAATGTGGTATTAAAAAAAACTAGGGTTAGGAGAAACTTTAAAAAATAAAAGTTTCACCTGCATGCCCAATAATATGCAATGCAAATTTATATATAATTTATAAATTAAAATGGCGCTTTTATTTCGATAACAGTTTACTTTCAACCAAAAGATAAGATGTGTTATAATATAAAATATAAAATTTGGGGGTGGGGATTTCAGGAAATGTGCCTTTAACAAAGTCTCACCAGTGCAAGAAGTGGGGTGGAATCGCTGCTAGATGTAAGGCGAAGTAAAATAATATGTGTTAAGCGTATCCCCGCCTCCTTATTGAAGGCCACCTCCTTTTGGGGGAGGTTGAAAACAAACAGGAAAACTACCTTTTTTCGAAATTGGGACGGATAGATCGCATTTCAGCCCTTAAATAGCTGATGTCACATACTGAGTCCGACTGGGGACCATTTAAAAAAGAAACATTGAAAAACAGCTGCCTTCTTGAAAAATAGGCTTAAAAAAGGACGCTGAACATTTGTTTTTTAAACTTTGCGTAAGAATATTTACAACGCAAAACGTAACTTTCATAATACAAGTAATCAACGTTTTCTACACTACTGCATATTTTGCCCATATTTTGTCGTTGCATAGGGCTACATTGTACTTTGTTGCGTCTAGAGTAAACAATCCTTTTCTTTCTTACAATGGCGTTCATTTCGTTCATCTACAGAACTTTAGAATAGTACAAGTTAACAGTACAAAACATGTTAATTTTAACATTTCGATTATTTCAAGCTTTAATGTCGTCTATGTCATCCTGCCCACCTCAATTTTGGATCGACACCAATTGTGTCAGGCTACTCACCTTTTCCCAATCTAGTTTTTAGTCGCCACGTCTCGTCTACTGCTGATTCTGTCGACTTCCAGGCTTAAAATTGCAAGTAACGTGGAGCCTACTGATCGGCACGTTCAAAATAGCGACACGGATATGGTCTTGCTGTCAATTTTAAGTTTACGGCGATATATCACAACGGTACGGCGATATATCGCCATAAAGTAAAGCGATATAACGCCATTTTACGGCGATATAATGCTATAATAGGGTGATATAACGCCATAGTAGGGCGATATAACACCATAGTACGGCGATATAACGCCGAAAGAAAAAGGGACCGTGTGTAACGCATTGGCAAATACGAGCCACCGTACGTTTTAGCACGTTCTTCAATTTCTGCTTTATTATCATTCAGTTTGGTATCTGCTTTATTGCAGATCTTTTCTTTCATCTCATTAAACGTTTTTCAATTCACTGGTGATTTACACAAAATCTTCGTGACTAATGTCAGCGTCATTGATCGCTTGCGATACATACTCATTGATCGTATTTAACTTTGCGTCACAAAGCATCCGGATCTGTTTGCGTTTTTTGGTTTTTCTGGACAATTTACGACTTGTTTATTTCAAAAGCACAAATGTCCCAAAGGCACCAATGGCGAGACCATCCATAACTAGCTCGATGGGTGCAAAGATAACCCCATTAAAGCAGGGATACCTATTGCGGCTGAATTAGTAGAGGTGTGAGAGTTCAACCCCAGACACCCCTTCACCTCACCCCCAGTTTACCAAGAATACTGAACTACACCACGGCAAAATCGAAACAGTTCAAGACCCCTGACTCGCTTTTTAAAAATTAAAAAAAGCCGTTACTATCTGCACTCTTAAAATAATAGAAAACCGGCTCGGACGTCATAAGACCGACATTCAATTTTGCCAAGCCATAGTTTTAGATTACTTAGAAAAAGGCCGATGAGGTGAAGGCCCGGCCGTCTCTGAAACCTCACACCTCTACCACTACAGTTATGAAGAGGCGCGCCGATCAAAAATTAGATAAATTTCTCAACATTTTTCTAAAAATCAAATGACTCTAACTTTAGTCACTAAATTTGAATACGCCAAATTAGTCTCTGCTCACGCGACATGGTTAATCGTCAACGGCCACGAATTGCAACGAGATTTAATTGAGCAGGCAAAGATAGACGTGCAAAATCAAAGGCATCGCATTTGTTTAGTGAGAAAGACTAAAACCGGTAAACAAGTTTAAAAGCCTAATAAAATTTTTATTCCTGATGATGCGCCGTTTAAAAAAAATTGAGATACAATAGAAATAAAAATTTGAAAAATCATGATAAACCATAAAACAAACGTGAATTGTTATTTTTGCAAAGACACGGGAAATTCAATTGACTTGATTGATTCGTACGACTGCTTGTGCTGTGTAAATTCCGGCCGTTTATTTCAATGCATCGATTGCAAAGAGTGTCAACGATTGTCACAAATGCAACAACTGCACCAAATGTAATAATTGCTCTACTTGTGACGATTGCCGTAGATGTATATATTGCGTATATTGTTTAAATTCCTACGACTGTCAAAATTCAAATGCCTTGGACAGTTGCGAAGACTGCTACTAGTGCAGCAGTTGTATAGTATAGAGTGTTTTGGTTGCACCGCTTGCACCTGTTGCGTAAATTGTGTCGAGTTGGAAGGAATGGATCACGTGGTGCTCGTAAACGGCAAGCATAAAAAGCTGCGACACGCGCCGAAAATGATTCACTACCCGATTCAGCTACAAAACTCGATTCAGATTTATACAAAATTGGGTTAATAATTGAATACGACGTAGACGTTGAAAATTTAATTAAAGTAGAAATCCCACCCGAGTCAATACACGCGGCCGAATAAAAATGGGAAATATCTCTGACAAAAGTTGGGAAAATCAGAACCATGACAACCCAAGCGTATATCATTTCAGACGACTACCGGCGTCTCAATGCAGGCATCTGCAATCCCAATGTCACCTATGGGCCCTTTGACCCGAGTCCTTTAATCATTACAAAACCCGTGATTAAAGAAGGCACTCACGTGAATCAATGCAGCTCACCTATTTTTTATCATCACAACGGCCAAAATAATCATTTTGAGGCAAAATAAATTGCAGCTTCAAATAATTTATCACCGCGGAACATTGGAGGCTCTTCTCACCAAGTGGGTCAGTAGTGTTCACTTGCAGTTGCTGGCACGGTGATTTAATGCCTCGAACTAGTTACTGGCGTGACCTTAAAATGTTAGTAGCACTGGAGAGAGTTACTCCCGGTCACTTTTGCTTGAGCAGCCAGGGCGTTTGGTTGGAAAAGAGAAAATCTGTCTGTTTTGCAAAAGCAATTTTGTTAGTTATGCCCCGTGCCAATTCCAAGCGGCGGGCTCCTTCTGGGCCGACGGATGGAGCGAAGCGTCAAGATGCGTCGGTGGTCGCGGCCCTTGTAGGGTCTAGTGCTCCGCAGCTTGCATCGCCCGGTCCGGATACCACCATTATACCGTTGGCTACGGTCGGAATGATTCCAGATAGTGCGAGTGTTGAGGCTACCCATGCAACGCCAGCGCCCGCCACCATCAGTCGGCGTGGAGGGAGTTCGGCGCAAACGTTGGAGCCGGGTAAGTCCCCTGTTCCTACTCCTCTTGAATAAGCCCCGCCACCTTCCAGTTTCACGCCCGTGGTGTCGGGAACTTCAGCTCCAAGCACCTTGTCAATTACCTCCTCTTCCGATTCGAATATGGCATTAACTAGCGTCTGTGACGATCTCGGGGCCGCGATTCCTCAACATCTAAAAGACAAAATTTGGAGGGGGGGAGTACGTAGAATTTGGAACCTTGTTGAAGTCGTCGCGCGGCACGGGTTTGGATAATTCCTTTGACGAAACGCTTTTTTACAATCGGGTCCAATGAGTCCCCACTTTGGCAGATTCGTCCCCATAAGCAGGCTCCGCTTATTACGTCTATCGAGCAGTGGACGTCAGCGTTTATAGTTTTTACATCTGTGTATTTGTTGCGACATCCTACCCACGCTCGTTAATTTCTGAAGTACGCAGACACTATTCGATCTGCAGCATTTCGACAAGTGGGGTATGGTTGGCGCGAGTACGACGTCCAGTTTCGATTGCGCCAGGCGCGTGTACCGTCGCGCTCCTGGGCAACTATTGATGCCGAACTTTGGCTGGTGCTGCTTGGTGCGCCCGTTTCGCACCAGCATAATTTTCGTCCGTACCAGCAACGCGAGCGTGCCCCCTCCACTGCCACCAATCGCTGGCCCGATTTCGGGCCTGGTCGGCGCCCAGTCGCCGGGGTTGGTCAACCTACATGTAACGACTTCAACCGCGGCCAGTGCAATCGCCCGTTGTGTCGCTTCGCGCATCGTTGCTCCACCTGCAGGGCATTTGGCCACCCCGCAACCCGTTGCCGGGGAAACTCACAGTCTTGCGTCACAGCACGGGTGCCGGAAGCTGGCATTAACCCCAGTAAAACTAAATAGTTTGCTCCCTTTTTTACGGGCTTACCCTAATACTCAGGACTCCCACATTTTGCAAGAAGCTTTTTTGCGGGTAGGCTATTCAGGTCCCAGGGTTAGTACCTCTGCTCGTAATTCTGCATTTGCTCGCAAACATCCCAACATTCTGCACTCAAAAATTGATCGTGAAGTTGCTTTGGGTCGCGTTGCTGGCCCGTTTTTGTCCTAGCCTTTCCTCATTTCCGTTGTTCATCTATGGGCCTGGTGCCTAAACAGACTCCGGGTGAATTTCGGTTAATCCATAATTTGCCGTCCCCTATCGGCAAATCGGTGAATGATTTCATTGATTCCGCAGACACCACCGTTTCATACACGAATTTTGATGAGGCGGTAACTATGATTGTACATTTACCACGCTGTGCCCTGATGGCATAGTCGGATATTAAGCCGGCCTTTCGTTTACTTCCCTTCCATCCAAGCGATTTTGATTTGCTTGGTTTTTCCCAGAACGGCCAATTTTATTTCGATAAATGCATGCCTATAGGCTGTGCTATATCCTGTGTTACGTTCGAGCGGTTGAGTACTTTCCTTGAGTACTGTACTCGTAAGGTGGCCGAATCTCCTAACATTCTGCATTATCTGGACGATTTCCTGTTCGTTGGGGCGAATCATGCCGAGTGCGCACGTTCCCTCCAATCTTTCAGTTGTTTTTCATACTTTTTTGCTGATAGCTTTATGTATTTGCTGATATGAGTTGCTGTTTCGCGTCACCAGGCTCGAGCAGGAACAATTGCTGACATTTCGTGATTGCCATAGTACCGGTACTTTTGCTGATATGTGTTGCTGTTCCGCGTCACCAGGCTCCGGCGGGAACAATCTCTGTAATTTTTGCTGAATAGCTACACTTTGCCTTAAACGCAATGTAAGATATACTTGCAGTTCCGCGTCACCAGCTTCGGGCGGGAACTATTTCCATATATTGCTGAGTAGCTATACTTTGATTGTGCGCAATGTAATTTTTGCAGTTCCACGTCACCAGCTTCAGGCGGGAACAACCTGAACTGTGTCAAGTTCAATAAACGGCTGCTCAAGGCCAATCGACACAAAAGTTAGAATGCGAGAGTCCACCTGCCCCTAAGTTCAGTTCTCTGGTCCTGTGCATGCGGGGATAAACGCCAGTTGATTATGACGATCGAACCCTGTTAGGGCATAAACCCGCTGTAATAATATATTGCACTCGAGATAACACGCCGGATAATTTAGTGGGGCGTCAAATCTGTTATCAAATACATGTTATCTAATACCATAAACGCTTATAAAGCCAGTCGCGATATCGATGACATTAATAAAATAGAATACGTCGTTAAACAGCCTTACACGGACAAGCACCGGATGTGCGTTAAAACAGATCCCCATGCCTCTTTGTTTGATCTTCGAAAGCGGCCCATTGACTCGTCAAATATCGAGCAATTTATTATTAAGAGATGTGACGCACAATCTTATATTTGCCCCAAAGACGTCTATTACGGAACTCACGATTCGCTTTCTTGCGGCGCCAGTGTATAAAGAACTTTTATATATAAAGGTATAACTATATACTATAACAATATACCTATATTATAGGTATAAAGTATTGGCAGCTATGTTGTAAATTAGGAATTTCAAATAAGTCGGCATTACAAGCGTTTAATGGATTTGAATATGAATCTGAATTGGAACCTCCCGTGAAATTAAAGTTAGATTGAAATTGAATAATTAACTTATGAGTAATCCCACCTCAGTTATTCTCAGGAATAACTGGGGTTATTTTCACGTCACTTTAAATAAATGACTAATAATACAAACAATGACAGATCAAGAGATTTACGAATTAACTGGTATAAAAGTTACTTGGCTGCAATCCTCGTCAGAGGAACCCATTTGCCCACACGACGCCAAAATAATTAGATAATATAAACTAATATGCTGCGATTGCGGATTAATATTTTGTCAGATTTATTCAGATTAACTGGAAAACGTGGGCGGTAAATATAAGCAGCGTTTTGTTTATAAAAAACCGAAGCGAAAGTCGAGTAAAACTTTAAAAGAATTAAATGTTCAATTGACGCATGATCAAGCTGGGATTATAGAATATAAATTAAACTGAGTTTTAGCGGGTAAGATTTCTCGAGGCAAACCACTTAAGGCCTTAATAGCGGTCTGTTACCAAGACGTAACTGGGGAAGCTGAATCAACCGTTAAAGACCTATTTCAAATCTCGGAGCACTGGGAAAACGCCGACGAAAAAGTTTTAAAACCCGTTTAATATAAGGAATGGAGACTTACACTTTTTATATGTGCCAAAGTCCCCAGACGTTTAAATTAAAAAATGTCATCGATTATTCAAAGGGCGAGGAAGTAATCTCGGTTAAAAACATTTTATTTGAAAGAGGTTATACATTGGAATCGGATAAACTCGCGTTTATTTATTGTCCCAGGTTGGAGAAAAAACATTTTTACAACGGACAATCGTTTGACCTGTTACAAGTGATTTCAACAAATCGATGTTTTCGTAGCGATTTTGAAACACCTAGAAAATTGCAGCGGGGAAATATAGGCGAGTTAACTTTTTACCGCATCTTGGAAAATAGTGGACTCTTACAAAATGAAAACGACGGATTTACTATCGATCCGAATATCTTGACAACAAAAAATATAAAATTCATATTTTAAAAAGATGGCGACAAACAACAAGTCAAATATTTATCCAGATTTTACTGGGTATAAAACAGATTTAAACGCGACAAAAATTAACTGCCTTCAAAAGATCGAGGAAATCAAATCCCAAATCCAAAGAGAACGGCACAGAGGCCAGTTACAAAAAGATTAAAAGGATACTCACCGCTCTCGGTTACGTGGAGTACGGCGTCGAAGCGACAGGTGCAACCTCGGCCGCTTTGGAAATTCCCGCTATTTTGGGAGTAATTACCGGTCCCTTAGGATTAGTGATGGAGGGCCTCGGGATCGGTGCATCCGGGGCTTATACGATGTTAAAATACGCCAGCCGCAGACTAACCCATAAAACAAAAAAGCACGACCAAATCCGCGTGCTTGCCAATGCCAAATAAAACACGATCCACGAAAACGTCTCTCACGCGATTGAAAACGGTGACATATCCCAAGAAGAATTTGTACTGATTTTATCTGAGATGAAAAAGTTTAACGAGATGAAAGAAAAGATTAGGTCAAATACGAAGACAAAATTGAGAGAAAGTAAATTGGCGGGTAAAGAAGAATTCAAACGGCAAGTCAATGAAAGAGTTCTCTGTAGTTTAGTGTCTCGGTTTGAACGTCTACGCCTAGTGTGTGAGGTCTTCTACGATTTCGCTCGCTCGATCTGCTTCTTGGGGCAGTTTTATTAATTCAATGCTCTCGGGATGAAGTTCCGCGAGTTAACGAGACACCTGGACGGCCTCTTCTTTTGTTTCACCAGTAACGTAGTCGCATAAAGCCTCGGACACGCCTTATAAAATCTGTGCTCGTTTTACTCTTGATTGTGCTCAACTTGAGAAATTTATTATCGTTATTTTTCCCGGGTTGAAAGAAGTTTTTTGCCTTCAAATTTGACATACAGGCGACTTTACTATCTAAATTGAAAATGTTTGGGTCTTTAATTTCTGTTTCTTAACCACTTTCTCTTTTAATAGCAAAGTAAAGATCGTTCACTTTAGTTTCTAGCAACCAGTGTCTAAGGTCCATTAATTTGACTTGTCTTTCCAGTTCCGTTTCGTGTAGAGGATCGATGTCTTTAATTAGTTTATTGTATCGCTTTTCTAAACTGCCATATATTTCTTCTTCTTCTGGCGCAACGTCGATAGGCCTTATAAAATCAGTGTCTTCTAACAACAACGTTTCATTGTAGTTCCAATTTAAATCATCTTGATTTGTTTCTTCCTTATCTAGATCCAACAGAGGAATTTCCTCTGGATCCAATCCTCTTTCGGCCATTTTTTATAATATACACATTTTTAAGCGTTTGGTAAACTCGCTGGCACGAGCCGTCCTTCCGTGGCTAATGTGCCGCTTGACAAGGCGGTTAATTTGGCAATGTCTTCGATACTCAACCGATCCAAATCTGGCGGTGTTAATTTTTAAAGGCTTACTAAATAACATGGTATAACCCATTGAAATCGCTGAAACTACGGCACCGTGGTAAATCGTATTACCGATGCCGTTTACGTCGATTGATTTTGCATTACTCATTCTTATTAGAAAGTATTTTTAAATATACCGTTTTTAATTTTTATTCCATGTCTAAAATTTCAGTTCTTGGAGTAGTTTGTAAAGGCAGTGCTTGAATTTTGGCAGGCGTCGACTTATATTTCCAAATTAAAAATACCACGAGCGCGCCGATCGCTAACCCGCCCAATATTAAATTTCTATTTTCTATAGCCGTTTCATAAATTTTATTTTCTGAACTCGGTTCACTTGGGTCACTCGCCGTAATTTTGGCGAGTTGTTGTTTCATCTTTCTATTATTTTTTTGCCCTGCTCCACAAGTTTGGGATTTTTAACTTTCGTTACCGTTTGAACTTGAGTCTTGGTTGGACTACTCGCTGGTGTTGCTTCCATCGACATCTTTTATAATAGAACGTTTTTGTTGATGGATAAGTGTTTAGTCGTAACTAAGGTAGCTACAAGTGGCGAAAGGTAAATTCCATATGTATAGCAAATTTCACTTGAAAGGTGGCTTAACGCCTGATTTATAATTGGGCCGTTATTTAAATCTTTCGTCAAATCTTCAGAATTTAAATCGATATTAAACCCGAGAAATTCAACTGGCGTGGTGATGCCTTAAAGCGTGTATAAACTCAAAATCGCGTTGCCAAGCGTGTTTACAATTTCTTTGCCAAATCCAACTTCATACAGATTCAAAAGTTTTTCTTGTTCTTTGGGACTTGGAGATTCTATATTTTTTATGGTGAATTCTTTGCCTAGGTACTTCTTTGATTCGCCCTAGGCTACGATCGAGCATAAGCGATCTTTGACGTTTGGTTTTGATTCCGTAGGTTCGTTTTTTGACTCGGCGAGTATACTTTTGATGTCGTCCATTTTAATATAAGATTTTTAAAATTGTTGAACGTATGTTTAAAGTATAAATATGTACACATGTAATACGTCAAGTTAACTGCAATAACTAGCTTGATAACTACTTGAATTAATTGAAGCATTGCCGTTCTTTACTTATAACAAAAATAAAAAATGCTACAGTCGAGCTTATGCAGCTCGACTATGGCATTTTAAAGCAAATAAATAATCAATAATTAGTTTAACCTAACTAACCAGCAAATATAGTTTTATTAGACTTCTTCCTACGATTACAGCCCAAGCAGCAAATTAAACAATTTGATTTGACGTGACCTATAGAATTATCTAAACATTCAATAGTGCACAAATCATGTTGGTATTGAACTGCATTTGAACTTGGCAATTTTCGTATGGGCAAAGCGGGTAATCCTCAATTAAACCACGGCAGATTTTTTGTCTGCACGTCGGCCATCGCAAACCCATCTTTTTATTGTAACTTTAATTGTGTCATTTCACGATTTACAGTCTTGTCTTTGTTTTCCATGCTCGCATATTCCAATGGCGTCACAATTTATACATTTGTCTATCCGTCTCCCATGCCGCTGTCTTTAACTTTAAAAAATTCTAACGCTTTTTCCTTTTGACACCTGTTACAAAATTTAGTCACCATTTGTTGTTTTGCTGTTTTAATCGATCGCGTTCGTCGTATTGCACCTCGTCGTTTTCATCAAACATTTGATCGAAAGACGACTTATCTTTACAATAGAAAATACCCACCCACGCCGTGTTACTTCTAGTCTTTTTAAACGGCGTTATACTTTTGCGTTAATAGCCAGCACAAGTGTAAATAATGTCGGCCACTGAAGGCCATTTTGCTCAATGCACACGTATTACTATTCTTTGATCTTTTGCGATATTTAATAATCTGATTCGAGGCGCAATCGTCGATAATAAATAACGTATTTATCCCGTCAAAAATTTTCTGATATAAATCTATTGCCTCGTTTAATTCTAAATTTTCACAGTCTAAGTCGCATAAATAAACATTTTCATCGACATAGACCCACAGTCGCTTCAAATAAGTCTTATTTTTAGACAAGGGACAAATTATCACGATTGTCTAAAAAAAAATTTATATTCGGTCTCTAAAAGATCTAAAATCCAATTTGTTTTGCCGCTGCCCGTATCGCCATAATTAAACGCGCAATGCGGTGATTTAAACATGTTGTCACTCTTTTTAATTTAAACTCTACTCAATACACTAAACTCTTGAATTTCCGTCTTCGGCCGTCAATTACGAGTCCATTACCAGAAATACATATATCGTCAACGGTCCAGCGGACTCTGCCTCACGCACCATCTGTATAGATATATCACCACCTCTGCCGAACGGCCTACCCGATCCATGCGGAGAATTATCGTCCGAACACCTGAAATCGAGCCAGAGCCCACATTTGTCTTTTAGACATTCGGCCATATCGACACCGGTTAAATCTAGGTCTTTTACGACCGCGCGAGCGGTATATATATATTTGATATTCAAATAGCCCTTGCGAATAAAGTTAATTTGGCTTGCCTTCGACCGTTACGACCGTTTTCGTGATATGCAGGTTGTAAAATCGCTGAGGATTTTTGACAACCGGATCTTTGAACAGAATCAAAACGCCTTTCAGACTAGTTACGACTTCGTATTCTAAAGTAAAAAATTGTCAGAAAATGAATATTCCGCGGCCGTATCTGTCGAATTCACCACTTTATCATTCCCGTTAAAAGTTAACTGATACGTCAGAGAATCTTTAAACCCCGACGGATAAAAAGGCCCGTGGTCTGTCAATAGCGGTACATCTAGCGGAATCGCGTATCGATTTTTCAAAGTGTCGGTTATCACCTTACCTTTGCCATTATTTAAGGCCGCATTCGCATCGGCAGCTCCGAGACGTTATTTCGCCACGTTTTCACGTTCTAGGCCAAAGTAAGCCATATTTTTAGTCTGTAACTCACGATTTTATTTCCATGTAAGCTGACGTTAATTTCCGAGATTAAGTTTCTCGCCACGGTTCGATTATCATCTGATGCCCCGTCTAGATCTAATTTAAAGGCTAGTTTCGCGGTTCCCGAAACGATTACATCGTCAATGTAACACCGGATATTTTACGTGACCTGCGAATATTGTGCTCGGGTTGTGTGTGATGGTTACCTCCCGTCTTTTGCCTTTGATCGCGGGAGGCGCTTTGAGCCTGCGACTTGGGTTTAGTTTTTAATGTATTGTTGTGACATTTTTCTTAATATATAAGATTTTTAATTTACGTAAAAATTCTAAACAGGAAAGAAAATACGATAAAGGATATGCCGGCTTTGAAAAATAGATCTTCATCTTCCATTAATTTATTTTGCTTTCGATATGATTAATTTTGAATCTCTTAAACCATGTCACCAATGTGATCGATATCTGCGCGTATGTCGCCCAGCATTCCCTGGATATCCGTTTGGTCGGCCTGAATTTTGCAATTCATATTTATAGAATTATATATTTTTTAAAAATGGTGAGTGCTTTAATGATTATAGGAGGAGCAATAGTAAATGCATTAGCGTTAACGGGTTCAACTTTTTTTTGTTTATCGAAAAGTGAAGTTGACGAAGAACGAAAGCGCCACGACCTCGCGCTAGAACAATAGGCACAAGCTAAAGAATCTTGGGAGAAAAAAGAGTACTTTTTAATTGAGCGAATGAAGCAAGAACGCGCTAGTCAGCAAACATTTGTAAATGTGGACGAAGCGTTACGAGCTTACAGTGAATTGACTGGTAAAATATAATGCCGTTGCCGCCAGAACCTGAATTATCAGATTTCACGTACCTTCCGAGGCTCAACAAATACGCGAATTTATATCGATATATCCGGGACTGTGTTAGTCAGTTTTTTAGCGTATCGATTAGATTAACTTAAATAGCTAAATAACTAAACGGGCGCAGATAAGTCAGTTATTAGGGAGTGGTTAAAAAATTAAGCCGTTTGGCAAGTTTATTTACCCGCACCTAATTACGTGCCGAGACCAACGACATTACCATCAGAATTGGTCGAACCCAATTACGCACATCAAATGGATATATTATATTTACCCTGGGATTGAGTGAATCATAAAACTTATAAATACGCTTTGGCCGTTGTAGACGACGGCTCGCGTTATAAAGAAGCCGAGCCATTGACCAGTAAAACGGCCGAGAAAACGTTTGAAGCCGTGAAATAAATTTATAACAGATCGCCGCTAACCTGGCCTAAAATTAAAATGATAAACTCTGGATCTGAATTTAAAGGCGAGTTTAAAAAGTTAATGAAGAAAAATAAAGTAGAAATTCATGTGGGCGAGCCAGGCGTTCATAGCCGGCCGCCGAAAGATTATTTGGTCATCAGTACGCGCAAGAAATGTTAGACGTAAGTGTTCGTAACGTGGAATGGGTGAAACGCTTGCCTAAAGTAATAAAATAGCTAAACGAGGAAACGACTAGGTTAATTGACAAAGAGCCCGCAGAAGCTGTCAAATTAGGCCGAGTAAAACAAACGCCGAGTGCACCTCCAAGAGCGAGAGCAAACGAGCGAGAATTACCTCCGCTGACGTTTATCAAATTGACAAACAATTAACGCACTAGCCAGTTTAAACGAGTCAATGGCAGGTGGGTAAAAACGGGTCCCACTTTGTATTACTTATTAAACGGACCAAATAGGAGTTTTGTCAAAGAAGAACTTCAGGTTGTACCCGAGGACACGGAATTACAACCAGCTGAATAATGCCCGTGGGCTAACGATTCTACGTCGTCTGATAATATATGACGCTCGGTGTCTAGTGGTGACAGGCTTAATTTATTTTGTGACACCGTGAATATGAATGCTTTTTTATCAGATCTAAATAACTGCTGTTTATTAAAATGTTGCACCCGCTCAAATAGGCAACTTTTATGCGACTCGTGGGTGAGCCGTTTTTGGATGACAACTTTTGTCACGTCTTTCGCCTTTTTCAAATTTTGGCGATCCGTTAAAATCGAATACATCTTTGGACGTATGCAAATGGCCTCTGAAATCGGTTGGCCCCCAAATTCATCTTTTATTTTTTGGATCGTAAAGCTTATGGTCGGGCGGGTAATTACTAAAGTAAAATAACCTACGCTTTTTGCGTAAGTACTTGTTTAATTTGTCGGTTTGAATTTGGACTAATAAAGAATCCGTGTCAGTGTATAATAGGCACACATTTGAACCAAAATCAGCTTTAATGTATTGTAATAGAAATCACGCATTAAAGTTTTGGATATATCTAATACGCTTACGCCGCAATAAATGGGTTTATTTAATTTTGTTTTTATGCAATACATCTCGACGGCGTAGTGGATTTGTAATTTGGTTTAAAAGTTAGCTTCTGATATTTTTTGGCGTATTGCGAATCTCTCAATAAGTAGCCATCCATTCGGCAGCGCACGTTTTCCATCGTCTTGCCAAAGACCGAGTTGTTCATTAACTTAAAGAAATCCTTCTCAAAATCGGACTTGCCTAATCTGCGTAACTCGGTATTTTTATCGATATAACTCTTCATACAGGGCGCTTGTTTAAAAGGCATGACACGATGCACCTGTTTTAATTCTAGGCCGAGTTCTAAATATTTCTGTAAAGTGAACCACGTATTTATTTTTAGTATTTAAAGTCGACACGAGTTTATCTATTAAAGTAATTCGCTCGTCGTGTAATATCAAGTCTTTTTGATATTCCGATAGCCGTTCATTTGGAATCGATATATTTTCAGGAGCTAGTGGGAAGTCGTTGTGTAAATCGTGTGAGTGCTGCGGATAATCTAACGTCACCTCGAGTATATAACCTTTTGACGCTCTTGGATAAGTTTTCGAGATGTACTCTGGGGTAAATTTAGTTACGTCCTGAAACCAATTAAAATCTTTAAAGGGCAAAGGCTGACTCATGGCCCAGCCGTATAAATTATTCGCGTCAAATTGTAAAATATGCGACTCTGGCTTATTTGGATCATAATCTTTTAATTCGGGATTGTTTGCCTTTGCATAGCGCTTTGCACCTACGCTAGAAATACTGCCTCTTTGAGCCCTTTCAAAGAACAAGTGCTTGTCTATATTTGTCAATAGTTCCAAATCGATGCCGGAGTGCTTTAACAGCGCGTCCCACGAAAGGCCCGGTGAAGTGTAATAGTTCGCCGGGTCAAGGCAGTAGTTCTGTTTACAGAACTTGCGGAAGTTCTCAAATACACCCGCTAGTAGTAACACGTCAGTTTCCACGTAGTGGTAGTCGCCTAGGTTTTTTTACACTTAAACATGTGCCATACCGTTTGTGCATGAGCGTATTCTTGCTCAGTGACTGTTCACTGTTTCAGAGAACGATAAAATACGTCTCTTCGTGGTAAGCTCGTCTCTTGGAATCGGTCAAAGGAGCTGATATACTCGTAAGGGTAAATGCCTTTTTCCAATAATAAATCCGTGTTTTCTGGGAATCTTTCCCGAAGTAAGTTAAAATCATTGGGTGAACAATTCTTAATTAACCAGTTGATCCAAGCGAAGTGGCCATGAAATGGAAGGAGTCTAGGAACCTGAGTTGGTCGAAGCTAAACGAGATATAATTCTCGGTATTTTTGTAGCAATGACGCCAATTTTACCGCCGTTAAACGCTTGGGCGCCTTGCATGATTAAGTGCACGTCATATTTCTCCAAATTGTGTAAAATGACTGGAATGGTTTGATTTGGGACGACTCTCTACTTTGAATTACAACTGGCGTGCGCTGGGCCTCGGTACTTCCCCGTCACGTAACAAAGTGATCTCTGACCGTGCGAGATTTATTGATTGGCTTTGCGCAGGTCATACAAATGTAATCCCTGAAACCATTGGATTCATTGACTGAACTAAAGGCAGCTTTTTCGTCCTTTGTTTTTGGCTCGTTTGGAATCAGGCATTGGCATTGAGATTCTTTTGTCTTGCCGATAAGCTTTTCACAGATCCAACAGCGGTTCAAATGTTTCGTTAAATTTTTCGACTTCTCTGGAAAGAGACTGCACAAATTTAATTGCCGCGTCTTTACCTCTGTAAGTCTGGAGGCCAGTGCAAATTTTGTCACATCTTACAACGGTGTAAGAATAGCCGCAGGGCTTATGGATTTGTGTTTTAATCGTGTTTAATTCTTTTGGTGGTAAATTTTCTGAAACAGACTCGAAATCCGCGTAAATTAAAAACGGGGCATCTTGCTTATTTTTATAATTTTCAAACTTGAGAATATTTTTGGCCTTTGGCGGGCATTTCGACCTTGCACACCGCTGTGTCAATTCCTTGGCAGTGTTTTTTTTCTACCGTTGTGATTATTGATGTCACCCATCAAACGTGAGAAATTTTTGATCCAGCAATAGTGACTCGTTTCGCCTTTGGTAAAGTAGAGTAAACTGATGGGCTCTTTTTCACGCTTTGTCTTATAAAGTACATAAGTGCCTTCTTTCCCGGTATAGCCAAATACATTAATGGCTAAATTATTTTGTGATTCGATGCGCAGGATTTGTGAAATGGGCATTGGAAAATTTACGTTTGTAAAATTTAGTCCGTGTAAGTGTAAGTCGTGGTGCGCTCGTCATGTATTTTGTAATTTGGATTAATTTCCAACCGACGCTTGACATTCTTTGAATATAATTTTAAAGCAGATCTCAACGCCCAACGGATGCACTTTTGATCATCTTTTGGACATTGATAATAGCAGTTTTGCCAACCAAATACGTCTTCTTTATGTTGCGCGATCTGCTGGATTAACGCTTCTTTAATTCCCTTTTTAGAAAAGACCGCGTTATACTTGCTCGTAAATGTGAAAACGCCAAGTTTTAATAGTCTCTGCTTCCGGTTTTTTCGATTTTAAACTGAATCTGAAAGGCCGTTTGTAATTTATGAGAGCCAATTTCCCTAAAATCGGCAAGTGCTTTATCTTCGATATACTTTCTATAAAAAATTAAAAATGAATCAGATCGTTTTCATTGAAATTAGATATCAGTTCCAATTTCTATAACTGCCCCTAAAGCGCCTAATTCTTCGGATGTCCACTTCTTCAATCTTTTGCGGCTTAATATACGCTTTAATCGCGGTGATCAAGTCCGTTCGCAATATTTTTCCATGTACACCCGTGGCTGTCAATTCTATGTTGTTGTCTTGAGCTATTTTTAAAAGCTGGCGATATGATTGTCTCGTGAGATTTTTAAATTGTCGTTGAATATCCTGAATCGCCTTTACGAGCTCCGACTTTGTATGTTGTTTGCGCCTTGGTGCTTGTAACGGGACGTCGTATCGTTTAGCTCCAGTGGCCTCTACAGAAGAGGCCACTCCCTCTATCCAATTGTGTGCCTTTTGGCATAAATATTACCACCTACCTCGACACGTGTATGTAGTGTTGAATTGTATGACGTCTTCCCTTGGAATTCATCAGTTGCAACATTGTTGCCTCCTTGTTTTCATACGATTAATACATGTATAATGTTTTATCACACTTTGCAAGAAGTGGAAACTGGTTGTTCAATACTCACTTATTGAATAGTACCAGTCATGGAAATCCCTTTCTTTGGTAAGACCATTAAGGCTCCGCCAAGATGGATGTTGATTAAAATATTGTTGTACAACCTCTTCAGCAGCTGTAAATATTACGCCTCTGTAAAGCTGGAAAAGATAAAG
>NW_019091867.1:0-11103 GCF_001949145.1 Acanthaster planci | reverse complement strand
TTTTACGACTGCGTGATGCCCATTCCGAGCGACGACGTATTTGACACTATACACAATAATTACGACCATCGGAAGTTTACCGACACGTGCCTTTTATACGAAGTAGACCCGAATAAATCGCATAAACAAACGAGGGACACTTTGTCAAACGGATTAGGGACAGCTTACTACTACGACAATGGATACGTACCCGTTCCGGGTAAAAACTACGACGTGCACGACTTACACGTGACCAACGGTAAATACGCGGGATCCACTTACAGGGGATTTGCATGGGGAGGCTCCGGTCACGCGAGTACCTACACGGTCACCTGGATTTTACAGTCGGACGCGGTTACTTTGGCCTGGTGGGATTTTGTTCCTAAAAAGTCTCGGTTGACGGACGTGGGAATAACCAAGATAAACGAATCAATTTGAGCTTACGTCTACGCGTTACTCGCGGCACAGGCGCAGACCAAGACCAGCGTTTTGGCCACCGGCACCGGATTAGACGCGCGACGACAATTTATTACGATCGTGGAATCTTTAATTAATTCGGGCCCCGATCTAGAACAGTCGATCGACCAATATCAAGATTCGTTACAATACGCAAAAACGCCTTTAAACTTCGTAGTCGCCCCGGGTTTGTACCTGGTGCCTTCGGACATGGACTTACGCATTGGCACGTTTGAGGGATATAACAATAATTTACAAGTCGCGACTGAGGATATGAAGACTGGATACGTACCGAGTTTAAATAGCGAAGTGAGCGGAGCGAGTAACAAAGAAGCGACCAAACCAGAACCGGAAGTGTTACCGAAGAGGGCAATTGTAAAGCCAGTTTTTAGTAAGCCTTTAGATGCTCACAATGAAGAGAAACTGTCTTTAACCATTGGTGCCGTTGCCGTGGGTGTCGTCAGTTTTACGTTGTATAAAATTTTAACTTAAACGGTTTGAATTAAGGCGTAAAAAGAGAATATTCCCTCCTAGATTTAGGAAGGAATATTTTTAATTTTTTTTGTCCTTTTTAACCATTCTTTTGCACGTACGTTAAAAGCAAAACACCTGCGCCCACGAACAAGGTCCACACGTGATCTGTCACCCTGTCTTTCGTCTTGTAAGTCATCCAATTGCCGTTGAAGTTCCATACGTTCTTCTTCGGACGTCGCTTTTTTCAACTCGGCTTCGACTTGTTTAATTTTTGCGTCTAAATCATCTAATTTAACTTGATTTAAAATTAATTCTCCTTTTACCGTTTGTAATACTCTATCTAAAGCTACCAACTCGCGAGAGTTTAATCCTTCTGTTTTGGCGTCTTCGTCATTAGTGAGCTCTTCTACGATGTCACTGACTTGGTCCGATATTTGCGGTAGCTCTCCCATTTTTAAATCCCAATTTGTATCTTATAAAATCTTGCGCTTCACCCCTTCCGGTGTATCCAGCAGCTTTGGCGTTTTCGACTATTGTGCCAAGACCGACGACAAAATCTGGATTTCTTTTGTTGGTTCATAGCACATCACCGTATTTGTCTTCACTTTTGTAAAATAAGCCTTTGTCTTTGCGGTAATCAAACCTTTCATAGTGAAGTACCGATGGTACATCTTTTCTTCCGATGAGTTGAAAATATCGGTAAAAGTCTTCTACAATCGGATGAGTTATGAATACCGCTTGCCCTTGTTCTAAAGGATCACCGGATAATGTTATCAGTCTTGGGTTTACGTCCAATTTTGACCCAATCAGTTTTGTTCCTACTCTTAGTTCATTAGATAAAGTGTTGGTATTGTCCCATACAGGTTCCTTTGGTTCAATCGGTACTGTTCCTACTCTTAGTTCATTAAATGAAGTGTTGGCATCGTCCCATCCAGGTTCAATAAAGGACGTTTCTTGGTGGAGCTCGTTTTGATCTTGATCTTGATTTTGATCTTCCAAGAGAGGTATTTCCTCGGGATCGAATCCTCCTTCTGCCATTTCTTTTATAGTATATGTTCTATTTTTTTAAGCGGTTGGCAGGCTCGCGGGCAGAATACCCTGCGCTACCAACCAACCCTGGGTAGCCAATGCACCGCTAGACAGCGCCGTCAATTTCAACGCGTCTTCGGCGGACAACCTATTTAGATCTGGTGGTTTTATTTTAAACAGCTTGCTCGATAGCATAGCGTAACCGAGCGATAGTCCCGAAACGTGATAAACAGTATTTGCGATTCCGTTTACGTCGATTGATTTAGCGTTACTCATATTTATATATAAAGAACTTTTAAATTAAGGAATATTCATTCCATATCTAAAATTGGTTCTTGGTTAGGAATTATCGCTTTACTCGCTTCTCGTTTTGGTTGAATAATTTGTCGTGCACTAGGCCGGGCGCTCGGCTTGTGTCTCCAAATTAAGTAGATAAGAACCCCCGCGAGCCCCAATCCACCGAGTATCAAGTTTCTGTTCTCTGCAACCGTTTGATAAATTTTATTTTGGTTGCTCTCTTCGTTACTCTCTTCACCCGCTAATTTCATCTTGACGAGCTGTTGCTTCATCTTCTTGTTATGCTCGGCCAATTTTTTACCTTGTTCTACACGCTTCGGATTTTTACTTTTAGTTACCGTTGACATTTGGTTGTTGTTCGATTTGTTTGTACTCGCTACGCTCGTTCTCGCTACGCTCATACTCACTTCGTTCGTTTGATTCGCTTCGTTTGTACTCGCTTCGTTTGTTGACATCCTCTTTTATAATAAGAGAACTTTTGTTGAATTCTAGATGCTTAGTGGTAATCAACATAGCTGTAAGTGGGGACAGGTAAACTCCGTATTTATAACAAACTTCAGTGAGTAAGTGTCCCATCGTTTGACTGATGATAGGGTCGTCGTTTAAAACTTTAGTAAGCGCTTCTTCGGACTTTAAGTTGACGTTGAATCCGAGTAGATCGATCGGAGTAACTATTCCTAGCAAGCAAGAGTACAAACTTAAAATCGAGTAACCAAGAGTTTTAACAATCTCTTTGCCAAACTGAACTTCGTACAAATTAAAAAGCTTTTCTTGTTCTTTTGGTGACAGAGCTTCAATCTCTTTAATCGAGTATTCTTTGCCTAGGTATTTTTTAGATTCACCCGACGCGACTATTGCGCAAAGTCTATCTTTTACATTTGAGGTTGATTCGCTGCTAACTCCGCTTTTTGAATCGGCCAGTATAGATTTAATATCGGCCATTTAATTATATACGTTTTTATTTTGTTGATCGTTTGTTTGAAGCGTAGGTATTCCAACGTATAGTAAGTCAAATTAGCCGCGATAACTAGTTGAATAACTAGTTGAACGTATTCTAGCAGGCTATCATTTATTTATAACAAAAATAAATTTAGTTATAACCGAGCTGACATAGCCCAGTTATAACAAAAGGTAGGTAAAGTAAAGCAAATAAATAACTAGTTTATAGGTAGTTATCATTTAGTTACAAGTCAGTTGACTCAACTACCTGATCGCACTTGCGCCTAAAGTTACACTTCCTACAAGCTAAAACGCAATTTGATTTAATGTGACCAACTTTATTATCTAATCGTTCTATGGTACAAAGATCGTCTCTATTTTCTAAAAATTGCATCTGAACTTCGCAATCTGGGTAAAAGCAGCGCGGGTAATCCTCAATTAATCCGCGGCAAAAGTTCGTGTCGATAAACCGGTCAGGATCAAATCGATTATGCTTCTTATCTGAATGTCGAGCGCTGTGAATCCAACCTCGAATCGTTACTTTAATTGGATCGGAACAAATTTTACATCTATGCTTTTGTGTTCCGTGCTCGCAGATACCCGAACCGCCACATTCCTTACATTTATATCTTTGTCTTCCGTGAGGACACTTATTTTGTTCTTGATAATCTCGTATTTTAGCAATACAATCGTTGCAAGTCAAATTGACCTTATCGGTTCTCTGTACGGAGAAGTTTGTCAAGTCTAGGAGACAACTACACTTAACGCAAGTTTTTTTTACTTTCGATCATATTATTTAATAAAGGTAATTAAAAATTTTTTCTAGTTTTTATTGAACAAAATAATTCGGTGGCGCTTCGGTATTTAATACCAACTTACTAAATTTCACGTCGCGGAGGTGTCTTTTGATCTCTTCTCTCTTTTCATCCGGTACTACGTCGTTCTCATCCAAACATTGGTCAAACGAATCACGATCTTTACAGTGAAAGATAGCCGTCCAAGCGGTGTTCTCGCGAAAATCCTTTAAAACGGAATTGTACTTTTGTGTTAAAAGCCAGCAGCTGTGGAGGTAGTGCCTACCCGAGAACGCCATTTTAGACAACGCGCACGTATTGCTACTTTTGGATTTCTTTCGATATTTAATAAATTGATCGGCGGCGCAATCGTCGATAATAAACAAAGTATTTACACCATCAAATATTTTTTGATAAAGTTCTATTGCCTCGTTTAATTCTAGTCTTTCCCGATCTAAATCACATAGGTAGACATTTTCGTCGCTGTATATCCACAGTCGTTCTAAATAAGTTTTGTTCTTAAAAAGCGTCGGGCAGATGATCGCGATAGCTTCAAAGGCGAATTCATATTCAGTCTCTAAAAGATTTAAAATCCACTGAGTTTTCCCGCTGCCCGTCTTACCAACGATTAAGGCGCAGTGAGGATTTTTAAACATCTCGTTCTCGCTACGCTCGTACTCCCTCCGGTCGTACTCACTTCGTTCGTAGCTCGCTCGCTCCGCTCGCTCGTTCATTTTTAATAAACCAGACTTTTAAAGTTTCCTTCTTCCACCGTTAGTTGGAAGAATCCATCACCAGGAACACGTACATTGTCAGCGGTCCTGCGGTTTCGGCCGTTCGTTCCATCTGTATAGAAATGTCCCCTCCTCCACCGAGAGGCCTACCCGAACCGTGGGCAGAATTGTCGTCAGAACTTCTGAAGTCGAGCCAGAGACCATACTTGTCTTTTAAATAGTCGGCCATATCTACTCCCAACAAAGATATGTCTGAGACGACCCCTCTAGCCAATTCTTTATCCGAATCGCCAAAGTACTTTGTAACTTCGTTCCAATGCTGATATTCAAACAGACCTTGCGAGTACAATTGATTAGGCTTACCTTCAACTGTCACAATCGTCTTTGTGATATGCGGATTATAAAATTTTTGCGGGTTCTTGATCGTCGGGTCTTTAAACAGGATCAAAATTCCTTTCAAGCTCTTGATCGTCTGATCGATGCTAATGTTCCATAGCGTGTCACTCTTGTTTACCGCTTGCTTCTTCCACGAGTGAATCCGGTCGAATAGGTAATACATCGTTTTTTTATTTTTTAGTGTTCGCGCCAAGTCTCGATTAGTAACAACTTTGTATTCCAAGGTAAGATCCGAAATGGCGTATTCTGCGGCGGTATCTGACGAGTTAACCACTTTGTCGTGCCCGTTAAAAGTTAGTTGATACGTCAGAGGCTCTTTAAACCACGAAGGATAAAAGGGGGTGTGGTCCGTCAACATAGGCGTGTCCAGTGGAATCGCGTACCTGTTTTTAAAAGCGTCGGCAATCGCCTTGTCCTTACCGTCGTTTGCGACGGCACTAGCATCGCCAGCCCCTAGACGTATCTTAGCTACATTCTCCCTTTCCAACCCAAAGTACGCCATATTTTTTGTCTGCGACGGGGGTAACCAATTGTCCTTAAAATTGTGAAATACGTCTGCATCTCGGTAACTTACGATCTTGTTTCCCTGGAGAGATATATTTATTTCCGAAACCAGGTTTCTCGCCACGTTGTTATAAACAGTCCTGTCGACGTCCGCGGCGCCGTCTAGATCCAGTTTAAAAGCCAACTTTGCTGTGCCGGGTACAATGACGTCGTCCGTGCCTAAAGCGGGAAATTTCACGTTTAACGTGTGGCCCGCGTCTATAGCGCTCGGGTTGTGCGTAATTGTTACCTCCCTCCTTTCGCCTTTGATCACGCGAGGAACTTTAAGTCTGCGACTCGGGTTAAGCTTTTTGGTATACATCTTACTTTTATATAATACTATTCTTATTTTATTTAACCTTATTTTAAAAATGGCTAGTGCTTTAATGATGGTTGGAGGAGCGATAGTAAACGCCTTGGCATTCACGGGATCAAATTTTTTATTTAGCAGTTTATCAAAAAGTAAAGTCGACGAAGAACGAAAGCGTCACGACCTCGCGTTGGAGCAATTGGCGCAAGCAAAACAAGAATGGGAACAAAACCGCGTACACATGTTAGACTTTTTAAACGAACGAATGCGACAAGAACGCGCGAGTCAGCAGACATTTGTAAACGTAGACGAAGCCTTAAGAGCTTATTCGGAATTGACCGGTAAGAGTATTACCCAGTTACCGCCAGAGCCTAAGTTATCTGATTTTTACGAACCTTCCGAAGATCAAAAAATTCGCGAGTTTGTTTGGATTATAGGTGGAACTACGATAGTCGGGTTGTTGGCTTACCGGTACTCCCTTCGGTCGAAGCTCGCTCCGCTCGCTCACTACGGTAACTTATTTTAAAATGGAGAGAGAATTTTCAAAGTTGTTTTACAGCCCACAAGGCTACTGGCGAGGAGAAAGCGCGGTTGATCGTCTACACGAAAAAAACCGGTGCGGACAAATCGGTTGTCAGAAACTGGCTAAAAAAGCAGGTCATTTGGCAAATATACTTACCAAAACCAAATTACGTACCCAGACCTACAATGTTGCAATCAGAATCGGTCGAACCTAATTACGCGCATCAAATGGACGTTTTGTATTTACCCTGGGACCGCGTTAAAAGAAAAACGTTTAATTACGCTTTGACCGTGGTAGACGTCGGTTCGCGGTATAAGGAAGCGGAACCGTTGACCAGTAAAACCGCCGAGCAAGTGAGCGAAGCAATAAAGAAGATTTACGAGCGATCACCTCTAACCTGGCCCAAATTCGTAATGGTAGACTCGGGAACTGAATTCAAAGGTGAGTTTAAAAAGTTAATGACAAAAAATAAAGTACAAATTCAAGTGGGTGAACCTGTGGTACACAGATCTCAAGGAATCGTGGAAAGGTTTAACCGCACTTTAGCCGAAAGGTTATTCGGTCACCAATACGCTCAAGAAATGTTGAACGTGGGTGTGCGTAACGTGGAATGGGTAGAACGTTTGCCTCAGGTCGTGAAATCGTTAAACGAGGAAAAAACGCAATTAATCGATGCCGTGCCTGCAGAAGCTATAAAATTAGCGAGTGGAGTGAAACAAACACCTAGTGTACCTGTAAGAACTACCCAAAGAGAACTTCCTCCAGACGCGGTCGTCAGGTTCCTCTATTACCCGGGCGAGCAAGAGGGCGGCACCGTCAGAAGGGCGACAGATCCTATCTGTCCCGTGGACGTCTATCAAATTGAAAAGCGCACCAGTCAATTTAAACGAGTGAAAGGCAAGAGGGTCAAAACGAGTCCCACTTTGTACTATTTATTAAACGGACCAAATAGGAGTTTCGTCAAAGAGGAACTTCAGGTAGTACCCGAAGACACCGAATTACCGGAGTAACGTCTCGCTCGGTGATAACTACCTGTTGATTAGCTTGTGCCCGTTAGCTAACGTATCGATTCCGTTCGGCAATATGTAGCGCTTTGTGTCCAACGTTGACAGACTAAGTTTCTGTTGAGAGATCGTGAACATCCGATGTTTATCCGATCTAAATAATTGTTGTTTGTTTAAATAAGAAACCCGATCAAATAGACAGCTTTTATACATCTCGTGGGTTAACCATTTCTCGGTTACTACTTTGGAGACCCCTTTCGCCTTCTTTAAATTGTGATCGGTAGTTAAGATTGAATACATTTTCGGTCTGATACAAACGGCTTCTAAAATTGTTTTGCCACCAAATTCGTCTTTCATTTTGCCTATAACTTTTTTTTTTTTTGACGCTGTAAAGCGGATGATTGGGCGGGTAATTAATAAAGTCAAATAAATGGCGCTTTTCGTTTAGGTAACCAGTTAAATCGTCGGAGCTTCGCTCGATCTGAACTAATAGAGAATTAGTGTCCGTGTAAAGTAAGCGTACCCCCTCGCCAAAATTGGCTTTCAGTTCGTTGTAATAGAAATCGTACATTAACGTTTTTGAGATATCGAGAATACTTACACCGCAATATATTGGCTTATTTAATTTTGTTTTGGCTCGGTACATCTCCACAAACGAAAGCTCGCAATCCCCAAATGGCACCGTCAATTTGTAATTTGGTTTGTAAGTTAATTTTTTGTATTTGTCTGCGTCTTGTACGTCCCTCAGTAAATGATCGTCAATTCGATATCTAACATTTTCCATCGTCTTGCCAAAAACCGAATTGTTCATCAATTTGAAAAAGTCTTTCTCAAAATCATTTTTTGCTTTCTTGCGCAATTTCGTGTTTTTGTCAATATAGCTTTTCATCCACGGCTTTTGGCGGAAACGCAGTACCCGGTGAACTTCTTTGATCCACAACCCTAGTTTGAGATATTTTTGCAATGTACGGTAATGGCACACATATTTTCGTTTGGTGTCCAAAGTGGCCACTAGTTTGTCTAAGCTCGTACTCGCTTCACCATTACCAATTAAATCCTGTTGGTAACTCGAAAACCATTCGTTTGGTACCGTCATATTTTCGGGTGCTAGTGGAAAGTCATTATGTTTGTCATGGTGACGTTCCGGGTAATCTAAAGAGATCTCAAACATATAACCGTAGTCGTCAGTTAGTCGCAACTCTTGGATGTAATAGTGATTAAATTTTTCTAAGTCTGTTTCCCAGGTAAATTCCCCTACGTGTAGATATTTGCTCATCGCCCAGCCGTATAAATTATTTGCGTCTAGGTACATGATCTGTGACTCTGGCTTATTTTGGTCGTAATCAGGTAGTTCTAGATTATTGGCCTTTGCATATCGCTTTGCACCCACACTCGAAATACCACCTCTTTTTGCCCTTTCAAAGAACAAGTGCTTGTCAATGTCTGTCAGTAGTTCCAGTTGGATACCCGAATGCTTTAAGAGGGCGTCCCACGACAGGCCTGGCGCCGTATAATAGTTGGCCGGGTCAAGGCCGTAGTTCTTCTTGCATACCCTCCGAAAGTTTTCAAATACACCCGCTAGCAATAGCACATCCGTTTCCACGTATAGGTCGTGGTAGTCGCCTAGGTTTTTACCACCAAATTTTTCCCATACTGTCTCCGCACGAGCATATTCTTGCTCGGTTATCCCTCCCTGCTTCAGAGAACTATAGAAAGCGTCTACTGGTGGGAGTTGTCTCTCTTGGAACCGATCAACGGAGTCTATATACTCATAGGGGTAAGTCCCCTTTTCTAAGAGTAAATGACTATTATTTGTAAACCTTTCGCAAAGTAAGTTAAAATCATCGGTTAAACAATTTTTAACCAACCGATCTAGCGAAGCCGCCATAAAATGAAATAAGTCTAAAAATCTGAGCTGGCCAAAAGAAAACGAAATATAATTTTCAGTATTTTTAGCGATCAACTTAATTGATTTCCCGTAAAATTCGTGAGCGCCTTGCATAATCAAGTGTGCGTCGTATTTCTCCAGGTTGTGTAAGATCACCGGAATGGGTGTTTGATCGGCCACTATTCTTAACTTTAGATTACAACTAGCGTGCGCTGGGCCTCGGTACTTCCCTGTCACGTGACAATGATCCCTAACCTTTCTAAAATTGTTGATGGGCTTTTTGCAATCCAAACATTTCCATTCTTTGAACTCTTTGCATTCTTTGCCTTCAACTTTAACTTTAACTATACGACAAAACTCGATTTTTTCTTCTTTTGTCTCTGGTGGTTTTGGAATATCACATTGACAGTGAGATTCATACTCACTTCGTTCTCACTTCGTTCATCCGCTTTTGCTCGATCTATCAACTTTTCGCAGATCCAACATCTATTACATTGTTCGTCAATTTTTTGTAATTGATCGTTCCAAATCAACGGCTCTTTGTTTTTAAACGTTTCGTTTATATTCTCCGTTTCCTGAGAAAGTGATTCTACAAAATTAACGGCCGCGTCTTGACCTCTATAAGTCTTTCGGCTAGTACAAACTCCATCGCATCTGACGACCGCGTATGAGTAACCACAAGGTATATGTTTTTGTGTTTTCACCGTTTTTGCATCGGTACTCTCTGCACTTAACCTTTCTAAAACAGACTCAAAATCGGTGTAAATGACAAAAGGCGCGTCTTGTTTATTTTTGTAATTTTTGAACTTGAGTATATTCTCGCCTTCGACTGGCATTTCGACTTTACACGTGGGAACGTTTAAGCCTTGGCAATCTTCTTTGTGTCCGGCTAACTTTTCTTCCGTTTGGAAATGCGACATGCACTTGAAACACCAGTGTTTTTGACCGTCGTGTTTATTGATGTCACCCGTCAACCTAGAAAAATTTTTAATCCAACAATAATGGTTCTTCTCGCCCTTGTTAAATAAAAGTAAATTGATAGGTTCCTCCGAACGCTTGCTTTTGTGGAGAATGTAAATACCGTCTTTTTTGGTGTAACCAAACACATTGATCACCAAGTTATTTTGCGATTCGATACGTGGGATTTGTGAAATCGGTGTTGGAAAGCTTATGTTTGTAAAATTTAAACCATCTGGTTCTGGCTTGTAAGTCGATGTTCGCTCGTCATGTATTTTATATTTTAGATTTGTTTCCAACTGTCTTTTGACGCCGTCTGAATATAATTTTAAAGCCGCTCTCAACGCGCATCGGATACATTCTTGATCTTTATTTTGGACATTTATGATTGCTTTTTTGTCTAACAGTTCCTTAGGCAACGGAATGTAAGAAGAACCCACTGGATTATATTTAACCACGTTGACATAAAAAGCGACAACTTTGTCAAAGATCCAACCCGAACCTTTTTATGTATGAGCCTCCACCTGTTCGATTTGTTCTTCGCGTTGCTTAGCAAGTGCATTTTAACACCGGGTTTATTTGTTACTACGTCTTGATCACTCTGAAAGGGAAAAGTGCCGTAGTCAATCGTTTCGTAAAGTTTTTCCAATCTAAACCACACTTTAAGATGTGTTTGTAATTTGCAACTCCCGATTTCTTTGAGTTCAGCTAACGCTGTTTTCTCTATCAACTGCTTGTAAAAATCAAAAAAATGTATCAAATCGTCTTCATAGAAGCGAG